>CM055829.1:17819451-17930245 GCA_029582265.1 Zoroaster sp. YZ-2022 | reverse complement strand
CTCTTGTGGAAGGTTGGCGATCAAAAAAAACTCTTTAACATTGTTGGCTGTTTAAAAACCCCAAACCCCTGTTTTCCCATCACACACTCCGATCGGACCTCAAATGTTTCAAACTTTCTTAAAAAAATTGAGAATACCCTTTTTTCCCCAGTACCTCCATTCTATAAAACCGCCCGAGGATCAATTGAACTTTTTTAGCCTACTCTTTTACGGAATAAAAAACTCATCATAAATCCCATCAAAATCTTTAAAACTTGACCCGTACCAATTTCGTTAATAAAAAAAAAATTTATTTTTTTAAATATTCACAAATTTTGTAAAGATCTCTTTCTTCCAGTTGTTTCCTTTTTGGAAGGTTGCTCATTTCCACCCCTAAGAAACCCAATTTGGACAAGGAAGTTTTCAAAATTACCGACCTGGCAATTTTAAAAGTATGGAAAAACATCACGAGTTGTTTCACCCCGGTTTTGACCATGTTCTTAATAATTTTGGGAAATTTCTCACCTTTCGGAAACAAACTGCTCTTCCCGCAACAAGACTTTTTATCTGTCATGGATGATGGAAAATCCTCATTAGTTTGTTGCCATCGATAAAAACCCTTCTCTCCCCCAATATCATCTTGGAATATGACCCCCCTGGTTGGTTAAATTACCTTTTAAATGGGCCTCAACATTTTGTATTGTAATATCTCAAGCCTGTTTTTTTTGATTATTCTGTCCCCCAAGGCCCCATTCCCCGTGGTTTACTGTTTATCCCTTTTCCCAGTTCGATATCATTTGAAGTTAAATTACCATTCTACGTTTTATGAACCCACATTACTTTTAAATCTTCTCAAAAACCCCCTGTTCGTTATTACAACACTGGAAATTATTCAAATTTTTGGGTTGGATAGACAAAACTTCTTGAAATTAGACGAAAAACCCGAACCCGTAAATTATAAAATTTTCTCTTCCATTTATTAAAATTTGGGGACTCCAGAAAACCCCCTCATCACAAACGAAATTTTGGGGGTTTATATTTGCCCGCTATGATTTTCCCTCTTCCCCAACATTGTTCGCATATCATCTTTTCTATCAAATATTAGCCGAATAAAAATCTTGAAAAATTCTAAAAAAATTTCATTGTTTGTCCATCACGGCTTGAAAAAGGAATGCTTTTTTATCCCGCAAAATAAATACCCTTCTTCCCCTATAAAAAACACAGCTCGTTTTCTTTGCCCAAAAGTACCATATCCCCAGTTTTGAAAAAAACCCACTGGCTTCCTGTTTAAAGACAATTGTTTTAAACTTATGCTAATTGTTCATAAATTTTTTAACAGTTTGTAATTTATATTTCTAAATTTCTTAAAAATCTACACCCCATACCAATTTTCAGCAACATTCCTCCAAAGGAACCAACTTCAAAACAACTGGGGGTTATCTTTTTTTCCCAGACTGGTCATCTTCCAACCTCAAATCTTGTCATTAAAGGGGGTTTAAGTGATTTAAAACTCTTTTATGCCCAAATTTTTAAAAGATGATTATATTTGTTTGCTTGGGACATTTCTCAGTCTTTTTTTTCCCCTATCTTCTTTATATTTTTGTTGTTTTCGCCTTTTTGGGCGGGAATGGATTGTTTTCAAATGTTTATTATTATTATTTTTTTTTTAATTATTATTATTATTTTTTTTTTTTTTTTTTTTTTAATTAAAAATTTTTAAATTTTTTTTTTTTTTTTTTTTTTTTTTTTTTTTTTTTTTTATTTTTTATTTTTTTTTTTTTTTTTTTTTTTTTTTTTTTTTTTTTTTTTTTTTTTTTTTTTTTTTTTTTTTTTTTTTTTTTTTTATTATTTTTTTATTTTTTATTTTTTAACGCATGAAAAAAAAGATCTTTTTTCTTTCTTGGTTACCTCGGGTCAAGCCCGCCCCGTATGGACCCAGTGTTTTTCCCCAAAACCTTTGCCCCAAAAATTGCCCCTTCTGGTAATTCTCTCTAACGATTTCCCTATTCCTTGAGTTGTTTTCCAACGCCTTCGGATTGCAGTCTCCCTCCCCAGGTCCTTGCCCCTTCCCTTGCGGGTTCCCCCAAAAATCCTGATTTTCTCCTTCTCCTTCTCCTTAGCTTCTACACCCAGTTTTTTATTCGATAGGAGAAAATCTTCTTTTTATCGAAAAACAACATCCGCCGTCTTGTTCTAAATTTATCTGTCTGGATTTGAATCGAAGAATCGTTTTTCCTTTTTTTTTTTCCGGCAATTTCCACTTGTTTCACCAACCTCTTCTTAAATCCCAATGGATCACCGGGCCCAAATTGTCGTGTCGCCTTTTTTACTCTTTTGGCATGCCCCCTTCCTGACAATGTAAATAAAACTCCTCCCCCTTGACATTCACCAAAAAAACTTTTCTTCTCGATTACCCTTCATCATTCGTCGGAGAGACTGGTCTTGCGCTGTAATCGACCCTCGGTTTCTTTTTTTATTCCTCTCCTCAACCACCCCCCTCTTCTGCCCACTTCTTGGGACATCTCAGGAATCGCCGTAAGTGGTTTTCCCCAATTTGTTTCTTTCTTCTCCTTTGATTCTTTTTCCTTTGGGCCTAATTTTTGCCCTTCTGTATTTCTTTTAACCTTCCCAAATTTCTTTTATTTTAGCTCCCTTTCTCGATGTTAACTGTCTGATACATAAATAATCCTCTTCCTCCCTCTGACCTCGTGGGGATTGCTGAAATTTGACCCGGGTTAACCCATACATCTCATCCCTTTCCTCTTTTTCCCGTCCAACTCTAATCCCTTAGTCACTCGACAATTCCCCCTTTTGTCATCAACGACACAGCCCAAAAGGTTTATCCCCTTTTCATATTCCCCCCATTCCCCTTTGGGCTTCAAAACCTTCCTCGTCTTATATACTCTTTTTTAAACCCTCTTTTGATTCCTCTCTTGATCCTTAACACTCCAAAATACTTTAACTTTCTTCTTCAAACCCCCCTCTCAATTGTGCCATCTGGGAAATAATTCCTCCGAATTTCCCTTTTTCCCCCCTTATGGGCATCCCATTTCTCAGCCAAACATCAGCCGATATTCCTGAAGATCCACAGTCTACCAAAAAATAATTTTTTCCTTTTTAAAAATTAGGTCGTCCATGAAAGAGATTTAATCCATCCCTCCCGTATCTCATCACTAACCTTCCCAAAAAAACATCGTCAAAGGGGCAGCGCCAAAAAAACAACAGTGGGGGACGAAATCCCCTAAATACCTCGTCTGACATTCATCCTGGCCCCTCAATTTGTTCTCCATGTTTCTCTCTCCCCCCAAAACATTTCCCCACGCCCTATCATTCAAAAATTCCAAATCCCCGGGGATACCCTTTATCCTTCTTAATTATCCCTCCTTAATTATTTTTCCCTTTCCCATCCTTTCTTTATCAATGATAAGGTTGGTCTTTCCGTTCCTCTTGACCACTTCTTTTAGCCTTTCTGCTCATCTGAAATAACTGCCAAATCTTCTATTAACGTATACAGATCTTCTGCAATGATACCGGTCAGAAGGGGTTTATACATCATGGGTAGACATGTAATATGTCGATAGTTATTAGCGATACCGCTAACAATGTCCTTCATGATGAGAACCGTTCTTTACGCCAGTCATCCACGTCGGAACGTTGCCGCACTAAGCATTATTTGCAGCTGCTGGGCCATTCTTTCGTGAAACTACTGAAGTTCTTCAGTTCCGAAATATCCATTACTTAGTGCAGGGTCCCGGGCTTTCCAATTCAGCACTTTCCTCAACTGTTTCTTCACCCTTGCTCACATCAATCTGGGAAATCCCTCTTGTTGTTGTACATTCTTTAACTGCATTTTCACGTCGGCTAACCATTCTGCTTGTCTGTTATGATCCTGAAGGCTGATCCCAAAATACCCAGAAATTCCTTACTCTGCTGGCTCTGGGCCGCCTTGTGGTGTCACATTTCCGTCCATTTCTTTGAATAATTGACGTTGATTTGTACCGAATAGGCGATTTTGATGAAACTTGCCAGACTCCTGTCATCGTACCTCTTCACTTTCTTTCGCAGCCTTCGCCCTAACCTTTAGCTATTTTCCTCCCTTAACTACACTCATCCCCTTTCCTTTTACTTGATACTTCTTTATTAATCTGTTCCTCATATCTGAATCTTCATTTGCACCTCTATCCATTTGCTCTATTCTACTGAGATCTTTGCGTAACTCATTAATTTGGCCCTCGAGTCTGCGCGTTTCCACCAAGGTTTATTATCTTTATGTTGTGATTGTGGAAATGAAGGATTTTACCCTGATCTCTCCGCTACTACAACTGCACCTGCAAAGACAAGATCATTAATTTCAGAAAGATTAGTAGTGGCTTTACCGTCCCATTAGGATTCTACTTCACCATAAAGCGCCTGACGACATTTGTCAGCAGCTTTTCCTTGGGACCCTGACGCAATGCACTCTGGAAACATTCCACTTAATTCGTCCCTTTTACCGATACCATTACCTCTTCAATCCTCTTCTAATCTCTCAGCCTCTTCCTCCGTCGATCTTCGTTCCATCCTCTACAACTCCACCGACCTCATCTGCACTCTGGGGAACTGCCAGCTCAGCTCCACACACAGCGACCACGTTGTCCAGTTCCCCTCCTGCACTTCTTCATCCCCAGCCTCTGTCCGTGATATTATTCTACTCATTTCTTCCACCTCAACTTTCGTTAGCCACTGATTATGTTTGATTTGTTTTACCTGGTCAGCAAGCCGCTGTTCGCTTATTTCAAACATACGCTTTATCCTGCCATATGTTAATCATTCTCCTTCTGGCACCCCACTCTGTTCTCCTGGCTTGCTCATCATAAAACATTCCATTGCAATTCTGTTATCGTCCTTACTCCACTTTCTCCTGTTTACAGCACAGAATTCTGTTATTGTTCTGAGCAATGTGTAGTATCTGGATCGGATACCTGCCTCAAACGCTATACCGACCAGAGACAGACGATGGACTTCCTCTTTGAGAGTTCGTCGCTGATTCACCAGTTGAGTTGATGCTGCATAGCATTCATTATTATCATCAAAGTCAGAGAAAAGTTGTATTGTTTCAGGGAAATTACATGCAAAAGCGATGTGTATTTCACCCTGCAGTAGTTCACTCAGCGTTAGTTGACATCATCAAGATGTTCTAAAGGACGCCAGATGGAACGCGCGTCTCACTGCTGACTTTATACACTGAGTAACGTACGTTGTAAAGAGTCTTCCGAAATCGGAGAAATCAAAGGTTTTTACAGTAAAAGCCACAAGATCTTTTAGAATGGCGATGTTGAAACTTACCCTCAGAGAGTCTACTTGGTAGCACCCCACAAGGAGGGTACACTTTTGGTAATGATTATACGACGGGAAACAATAAATATTTTTCGCTTGAATCGAGGAGCCGATCTGTCGCCAGTGTTTATTATAAATAAACATAAGGTTTATTTAGCCTAAACACATATCTCACGATATGCAAGAACGTTAATTCTATCACCGTGGACAAATGGATTAAAACTATTCCAAGAAATTGCAGTAGAATGAGAGTGACGACTAATTATAAAGATTCAGACTTTGTCAAACTCAGGCACGAAAGGAAGAAAATTTATACTAAAAAAATATAGAGGGTTGTGGATGCTAGATGTAAGTTGTGTATGATTTATTATAAGAATTTTTTTTTTTTTTTTTTTTACGATTAAGAAGGTTAAAACATGATTGGAAAATGATAATAAAATACATTATTTTTAAGTTGCAGGTATTTATTTCTGAATAACATAAAAATATATTTGACATGGGTTCAAGAAAAAATTAAATTGATGTTTATATTGATTAAAAAAGAGTTACGAAACGAAATTGATACAATTGTGTTATTAGTAAAAAGTAATACAAATGTTGATGAAGTTTATATAAAAATAAAACAGAGTAAGAGTGGGTACCAGTTGAGTGTTGGTAAATGGAAACTACAACAAGAATTGAAATGAAAGGTAATAGAAGAATGGTTGTGATTGCTGTAGTTGAGCTATAGTGACGATGAACCCAGCGTATAGAGGTATACGCTAACGCAGTAAACATTTATTATGTTGTATTGACTGTGCGCAAAAGTACACATAACTTCACTTGTATGCGCAGGATGCATAGTACCAAAACGTCGCGCGCGGTCCAATAAACTATATGACACACTAAATACGGATGGACAGGATGTTACCAGTATGAAGTACCACAAAAATGGCTAAAAAGTACAAAAGAACAAAAAACTACCAAGACGAATAATTAAAACGGCGATAGTTTAAAGAAAAGGATGAGTATATGAAAATTTAAAAAACTTGGTGAAATCAATGTAGAACCGGACGACGATGAAATGTAGAGACGAACAGGTAGCTAAGTACTAGTACCGTAGTACTACTAGTACAAACAAGATGGAAGCAGAAAGGGGGCAACGTGGTGGACAAAGCGAATCAATACACTGAACAGTAATCGGGACATGATGATGATGATGATGATGATGATGATGATGATGATGATGATGATGATGATGATGATGATGATGATGATGATGATGATGATGATGATGATGATGATGATGATGATGATGATGATGATGATGATGATGATGATGATGATGATGATGATGATGATGATGATGATGATGATGATGATGATGATGATGATGATGATGATGATGATGATGATGATGATGATGATGATGATGATGATGATGATGATGATGATGATGATGATAATGTATGATGATGATGATGATGATGATGATGATGATGATGATGATGATGATGATGATGATGATGATGTGTGATGATGATGATGATGATGATGATGATGATGATGATGATGATGATGATATGATGATTGATGATGATGATGATGATGATGATGATGATGATGATGATGATGATGATGATGATGATGATGATGATGATGATGATGATGATGATGATGATGATGATAATGATGATAGATGATGATGATGATGATGATGATGATGATGATGATGATGATGATGAATGATGATGATGATGATGATGATGATGATGATGATGATGATGATGATGATGATGATGATGATGATGATGATGATGATGATGATGATGATGATGATGATGATGATGATGATGATGATGATGATGATGATGATGATGATGATGATGATGATGATGATGATGATGATGATGATGATGATGATGATGATGATGATGATGATGATGATGATGATGATGATGATGATGATGATGATGATGATGATGATGATGATGATGATGATGATGATTGATGTGTGATTATTATTATTATTATTATTATTATTATTAAGTTCAGGTAGGTAGAACTCGTTAGCTTAGGGTCAACAGTCTACCTAGGAGATGGAAAACTCTGATCGCAAACCCGGGCAGGTGAGAGCTCGTTAGTCTTGGTTGTATCTACCGCAAAACCAGGCAGCAGTGGTTTTCGGTATCCTTTCATAGCAGATGAGCTACAAATTGGTCAATGGCAGGATTGGATTTAGCCTTAGTGGTGGGACATTTTCCCTCTTCTAGGTACTGCGGGCAGTTCCCGTGCTCTCCAGCTGTCGAGCCTAGGCTCTCCGTTGGATACAGACCACTGGAACCCAGAGAGTGCTGGTACTTCTGCAAGGTATGCGCACTATAAACCCTAGGCGTAGGCAGTCGGAGTTAGACCCCCCAAGAGTTTTGAGTTTTGAGTTGTGCAAGTCTCATGGCGATTGGGCCTCTGGCGGTGCTGGCAGGCTTGAGTAGCTGGAAGCTGGTAACACAGATCTCTGCACATGAGCGACTTGGAAGTGATGACCGTATGCATCTTGAGGACGACAAGCGTATGAGGTCCTTTCCAAGTGACCAGGCGGCCCTATTTAGGGGTGCACCGCCTGCCCCAATCCGGGGACGCCCCAATAAAAGGCGGGGTAAACAAAGCTCGTCCATCTTTTTAACCTGGCTGGCTGCCCACGGTCAGCGGGTCTCCGATTTTTGTGGGAGAAATACACGGAATAAATCGACTAGTCATGAAAGACATCACTTTATTTAGGTACTTGGATTGTCCGCAATCTGCTTCTCAAAATAGACCTGAAAGACGCACTGCTCTTGTTGACAGGGAGCTTTCTCGGTACACCATCGATATAGCTGCTCTTCAGGAAACCCGCCTATCTGGTTCTGGGGAGCTCAGAGAAAAGAATTATACCTTCTTTTGGACAGGGAGGGCGGCTGGTGAGAGAAGAGAAGCAGGTGTTGCTCTGGCGGTGGCAAACAGCATTGCCAGAAATCTCACCATCTCCCCCACTGCAGTCTCAGACAGGCTGATGATCTTAAAGCTCCCAGTCAACAGCAAGACTTCCCTCAATATAATTAGTGTTTATGCTCCAACGTTACCAAGCAGTGAAGATATTAAACAGCAGTTTTATGAAGACTTTTCTCGGCTGCTACAAGGCATCCCTGCCAATGAGAAAATAATCGTTCTGGGCGACTTCAATGCACGGGTTGGTGAAGACAACAGAACATGGAAGGGAGCTCTTGCTTTTGGCAGCTTTGGTAGAGGAAGTCTCAACTCAAACGGAGAGTTGCTTCTCTCAATCTGTAAGGAGTTGAATTTAGCCATTACAAATACGTTATTCAATACGTCAGACAAGTGGTTCTACGTACTCTTGGCAACATTCACGCTCTAAACGCTGGCACCTACTGGACTATGTTCTCACAAGGAGATGTGACCTTCACGACGTATGCATCACCCGGGTCATGTGGGGTGCAGAGTGTCAAACAGATCACCATCTCATTCGTACTCGTGTGAAACTGCATACCCTAGACCTAAATCAGCACCACAATCCAGAAGGAAACTTGACATATCCAAGCTGTCCTCAGTCAATCACCGCACAAATTTGCAGTTAGCTGTTACCCAAGCCATCAGCCAGTCTGATCCAAGTGAGACTGACTCAGTTAACAGCCATTGGGCGCTTCTTCAGCAACCTGTCCACAGTGCATCAGCTGACGTTCTCGGTCATCCATCGAGGAAACATGCTGACTGGTTTGATGAGAATGATGCTCCAAATTCAGGACCTCCTTCTGTGATAAGAAAGCAGCACATCTTCAGCACCTCGCAAATCCATCTTCAGCAGCTGCCTTGAAGCACTTTTCAAGAAACAAAAGTATCCTTCAAAGACAGCTCCGTCAAAATGCAAGACAGGTGGTGGGATTCAAAAGCAACAGAACTCGAACAACTGGCAGATGCCCACGACTTAAAGGGTTTCTACACATCTCTGAAGACAGTTTTTGGTCCAGTTAGATCAACAAGTTGTCCTATTCTCTCTAGTGATGGGAGCACTCTCATCACCGAGAACTTGGAAATATGTATGATGATGATCAATGGTCCATCAATGTGTGAAGCACACCGCCCCATGAATTATGCCGTTTATAGATACTAATTTGACAACATCGATTATCACCCATCCATGCAAGAAGTAGAAATACAACCCGGAAGTGAGCCGATATTTTAAAAGCAATTTCTATAAAATATACTCGATCAGAAATAAAGCTAGAAGCTGTATGAGGTACTATAAAAGTTGCTATAACAAGCAGCATTTTCTATAATGAAAATACAAAAATTATATCTACGCCATGACAATAGACGATTCTATGATATCATCATGATTTCGGTGAAAGTTATACATATTTCCTTCCTCCATGTTTAAACAGAGAGGAAAATACAGTCAGTGTGAATCATCACACTTTGAGCATTTTTCGGATAGAGTTGTGGCATGTCTGTGGAAGTAGCTTTGTTGGGGGGATTTTGGATTTTGAATATTAGCCCGGAAATAGTTGTAAATCACCTCGTAATACTTCATCTACAAGGTACACTCAGTGACAAGGATGCTAAAAGGGAAAGAGCAAAATTTGCAGTTTTTGTACATGCATTTTTTTCATGGGGGGGGGGCAGATGGCCCCTCCTTGTCAACATTCTTGAGTTAATGATCTCCCCCACCACCCCCCCCGTTCAAAATTCCTGGCTACACCTGTAATACTTGGTCCTGAAAACACTGATATTGCATCAGTGAATGCCTAGCATCCAAAATTCTGATATTTTCTAATCCCACCTTAGTCCTTATAAATGTAACAAACTGTCTTAACTTTTTTTTATCGCTGTGCATATAAATTTACGAAACATTTTTTGCATGCCCCCTATTTTGGGAAGTGTGCCCCCTGTTTTACAGTACACCCCTTTGTGTTGAGACCCTGGATCTGCTCCTGTGTCATACTTACTTCCCTCCTGGGTTACGCGATAAACTGGAGTGCTGGGAGGACCCTTACCCATCGCTGTTTCGGCTTGAACCTGCATGTAAGTATCAAGAACACAACTCATCATTCTCTCCAAAGATTTTAAAGCAAGGTACAACACTGGTAATGTTAGCAAAACTGCTTTTACGAGAATGCTTACTCTCTTTGAATCAAGAAATATATATGTTATAAAACAAGTAAAATGGTAAAATGTCTGTAAATGCATCCAAACTCAATAAGAATCCAGAAAGATGTAGAGAAACAACCTGTTAAAGTTTCAACTTATTATTTTATTGTGTCATTAACAAGAAAATATTTAGGTTGATGAAATTCTTGCGTCGGGTAATAAACAATTGATTTAATTATGCCCTGCACCAACGTGTGTATAGCACTGTATACTCAGTCCTTTCCAAGTGTCTGTGGAAAAAACATCCCACGACCTCCTGCTTACTAGTGCAGACGTCTTAACCTCTCGACCACCAAGCTTACCCGATGACGATTTGCTGGCTAGAATCCTATATAGCAACAGATTCCGCGATATTTATAGGTTGATGAAATTCTTGTGAAAATAGTGAAAATGCATTAAAATTGTTATGTGTGCATTATTATGTGGGAACAAATCACAGCTGTGATCCCTTTCAAATTTGTAATGAGCATGACAGCCTAATTTCTCAGAATGTAAGTTTTAGATTATAATTCAATGATTTTGTTATCAAAGGGGTACATGCTCTTTAACAAGAAAAAAGTGAAAATACATTCAAATATTTAGTATTCTTTCTACCATGAAATTGTGGTGAAAAGGTTTTTGAGACCATACATGTACTGTACATGTAGCTCTTTTTCTTAAATAGCATACATTTTCGTTTTGAGTGTGATCAACAGAGGGCGCACTTCACTTTTAATGGTCGCGCACGTATACTCTTTTTGGGTTGTGCCAGGAGCGCAAAATAGTTCTGTTGACAACATTTATTTAATTGTGTAATCTTTTCCATAAAATGAAACTACTTATTGCATCCAATTAGTATTCATTGTTTTAGTTTATTAGTGATACTTTGTGAGCCATTTAGGTTGTAAAACATGTTTACAACTCTGGTGCGTACTAATAATAATATGCTTGGCTAAAAGTTTCTCGAACTTTCTCGACCTTTTTGATAAGCTACACTGATTTTGCCGAACTGCTGTTACTAGATGGAGTAGATTTCACCTTTTATATGAGTGAGCAGGGTCGGGACATTGCTACGGTCATCACAATTATGTAGAGAAAGTTGAGGATCGGCTTGGTTTTTGTGTGTGTGTGTGATTGTGTGTAATCAACGGATAAATAAAGCTACACTACCAATTTCTACAAGACTGGCTCAAGCGTCAAGTCAATAGTCGAAAGACTACAATATCACTACAAAATTAAGAGTACTCTTTCTTTTGTTTAAACTGTAAATTATTACACTTTTCTTAAAAAGTGAAAGCGCTTCAGAATTATGTTTTTGATTGCTACCATCATGAGCTTTACACCACGTTTCACAATGCAATTCTACTATTTGGTTATATTTTAACATAACATTAAAATCTGACCATTTGGTTATTTAAGAATTATTTCTTGTATGTTTTTGTAATTTGACTTCCTCAAAATCAACACTTCATTCCAGCTCAATTACTCAGAAAGGATCTAAAAGAAGAAATTAATTTCACTATATATTTCAAGCAAATAGTGCAAGTGCAAATTGGAAGATTAAGAACATAAAAGTTTCTGTTTGTCTATGGGACTTGGCTGTCAGCTAATGTTCATGTATGTATAAAAAGGTTAGCCCCCCCCCCCATTCAGACATATCGCAGCCTAATGAGAGCATCAACTATTCAAACCACTATTTTTGTCAGAATATCCCTGGGGTAACAATAGTTGGTCTATCACCCTTTGTCTTAAGGGGCGCCTTTAGTCTTCTTTTAATGGCCATTAATAAATACGCCTCAGTTCACCAATAGCCAGAGAACAATCACTCTTAATCAAGTGTTATCCTTAATAGAACTATAGAAATATTACATGGTGTCAGAATCGGAAACCTTCTCTCCCCCTCTACACGCAAAGATTCGCGACATTCACGGATTTGGACACTGTTAGTTATAGTGCCATCGTTCAACGTGGGACGAACTAAATGTTGTGGATGACTTTATGAACGGTGCTTTGTAAACTGAATGGACACTAGGTTCTCTGTTGCTATATGTAAATCCGAGGTTAGCACTAAATAGTTTGAAAGATAAGTTTACTGGAATTTAATGGCCATGATCGTCTCTTTGCACCAATCAAAAACTGGACTTGCTACTAGTCTTCCAGAGAGATTGTCCATATAGCTAATTTTGCATTTTATTTTGTACTATTGTACTATTGCCTTGGATAATATCTCCATTTGTTCTGTTCCTAGAGCTCGAAACCTTGGAGTGACCTTTGATGCTCACCTTTCCATGAATAATCATATTAATCATGTTTGTCGTGCTGCTTCATTTGCCCTTCATAAAATTGGTAACATAAGACACTATTTAGATCAGAAATCTGCTGAAAAACTGATCCATTCTTTAGTTATGTGCCGTATTGATTCTTGTAACAGTTTATTGTACGGTTTACCTGACCTTCAAATTAGTAAATTACAACTGATTCAAAGCACTGCAGTTAGCTTGTCACTCGTTCTCATGATCACATCACCCTATACTGCAGAATTTACACTGGCTTCCAATTAGGTCTCGTATTGATTTTAAGATTTTATTGTTAACTTATCAGTGTCTTCATGGTACAGCCCCTGCTTATCTCCATGATTTAGTTCAACAGTATCAACCAGCTAGAAACCTACGCTCTAAAAACAAATATCTTCTGACAGCCCCAGTAATTACAACTACATCCTATGGTTCTCGCTCATTTCAAAGTGCTGCTGTGCAACTTTGGAACAGTTTACCACCAAATGTTAAACTGGCTGAAACTACTGATCAATTTAAAACCCGGGTTAAAACACATCTGTTCAATCAATGTTATCACAGTTAAATTAATTTAATTAAATTTTCTGCCTTCTCAGCTTCTTTCATTCTCTCATTTTTCAGTATCCTTTGTGAACTTTTGACTGTGTGGAGAAGACTTGAATTGCAAACAATTTTCTCCTTTCTTGTCTTTCTTTCTCTTTTTCTCAAGCGCATAGGGACCTCACGGTGATCTGCGCTATATAAGAATCGTCTTATTATTATTATTATTATTATTATTTAACTGTAGTTGATATTATGACTACTACAGTGTTAACTCCCACACATATATCACTTCCACCTCGATTGCAGGTGACTGATGATCTGAAAGCCAACTGGAAAAAATTTAGGCAGCTGTGGGACAGCTATGAAATTGTAACTGCTATCGTGGACAAACCCGACAGAATTTGGGTGGCTACATTCATCACTGCTATAGGCAGAGATGCACTCGATATTCACAACAACCTCCCGTACAAATTGGAGGAGGATAGACTAAAATGGAAACAATCTTGAAATTCTGGGAAGAGTATTGTAAAGGCAAGACAAATATAATCTATGAGAGATATCAGTTCAATAAAAGTTGATGAGCGTTTCGATCACTATTTGGTTCGATTGAGGGAGTTAGCATCGACTTGCGATTTTGGGAAGCTTTCCGATGATCTCCTCAGAGATAGAATAGTGTGTGGTATAACTGATAACACTTTGCGTAAACGACTGCTTCAAGAATCGAGCCTCAACTTAGATAAGTGTGTTATATTATGTAAAGCTGCAGAGGCCACAGTAACACACATGTAAGCCATGAAATTGACAAACACGGACGAGTCTGTAGAAGTAAGAGTTGTAAACCAAAAGCAAAAAAACGCAAAGAAAGAATTCACAAACAACTGTCGATATTGTGGTAGAAAACATGAGTTAGTGAAAACCAATTGCTCTGCATATGGTAAGACATGTACAACTTGCGGAAAACTGAACCATTTTTCTCAAAGGTGCTGGCAAGGTGCTCCGAGTCAAAAAAGAGTGCCCACGTCTAAAATGAAAGGGAGGACAAGAGTCCATGCACTAGATGAAGATACTGAAGATATTGATTTTGATTCGGATTTTGAGGTCATGACAGTAGATGTGATAGGAAAAATTGAAACGTGGAAGACAAAGAATGCAAAAAATACCCAAATAAGATCATGGGCACATTTTTTAATTAATCAATGGCCAAAGGATTAAGACGCAAATAGACTGTGGTGCAACATGTAATGTGCTATCTCGGAAGTACTTACCTGTAGGCATAAAGGGAGATAAGTCAGAAGAAGACACTGACACTCTATAACAATCAAGTAACCATTCCTGTTATTGGCACTGCCACTGTACCACTAGTGAACCCTAAAAACATGCAGGAGTACAAGGTGGCCTTTGTGATAATTGAGGGACAAAGCACACCACTGCCTGGTTGGATTACGCACTCCAAAAGAGTTGAACTTGATACGCGTACAGCATCACAATACCGCGCGGTGATCAACGAACCAGGCAGACTTCAAACTCCAGTCGCAGAAAACCCATTAAACTCGAGCATTGATGTCAAGAAAGCCTGTCCAGATGTGTTCCAAGGACTTGGTCACGCCAGGGACTGTGCATCTCCAACTTGATAAATTGGCACACCAACTGTAATGCCACCAAGGCGAGTTCCAATCGCACCCAAAGATAAATTGAAAAATGAACTGGATCGCATGGAGGAGCGACAAATCATCATGAAGGTTGTGGAACCCACTGACTGGGTATCAAGTTTGGTAATTGTTAGCAAACCAAACGGAAAAATGCGAGTTTGCATTGACCCCAAGCCTCTCAACAGTGCTCTCAAACGGGGGCATTACCCACTGCCAGTGATTGACGACACCACAAACCACTGGTTGCTATCACACGCAAGCCACTCAGTGCCCAAAAGGCTGCAGCGTCTTCTTATCCTTTTGAACCAGTATGATGTAGAAATCAAGTACAAACCAGGACCAGAAATGTACTTGGCTGACACACTGTCTTGCGCATACCTCCAACAAACGGACAGATCATCCACTGAAATTGCAGTGGAAAGTATCTACATGGCAAACTTTCTACCACTCTCTAAGCAACGACTTAAATTCAACACGCAACAGCAAGTGACTCAACACTACAGCTGGTCATGCAGCAAATCACAGCAGGGTGGCCAGACACAGTGCATGGATGCCCACCCGAAATACATGCATACTTCAATGCTCGAGCCGAACTGACAACTCAGGATGGCATAGTCTTCAAAGGCTATCGCTGTGTCGTACCCAAGAACCTGAGAGCAGACATACGAAAAGGCCTTCATGCTGCTCATACGGCATTCAAAGCACTCTTACACAATGAACAACACCCTGGAAATGCCCTGAAAATCTGTTTTGCCATGAAATAACAGTTCAGTGTAATTTCACAGCAATTTCACAGTGTCTCTTCCTCTCAGATATTGGCAATAATGTTCACAGTGATTTCAGGGCAAATTCACGGCTCTCTCAAGATTTAATGAGCTGTCCCAAAACTGCCACGAGAAGTTTATGGCATTTTCACAGCGTTTTCACGGCGAAGGAATCCCAAGAGTATTTCATGGCATTTTCATGGTGTTGTGTCATCGTGAAATTGCCATGAACTATTTATTTCACCGTAAAACAGATTTTCAGGGCATTTTCAGGGTAAAGTTATTCATAGTGTTAGACGGGCCAGAGAATGCGTTTATTGGCCTGGAATGAACAGTGACCTGAAAGACTATGTTTCCCAGTGTGAAGCATGCAACATGTACCAACCCAAAGAGCCACTGATCAGCCACAAAATTCCTCAAAGACCACGGAAAAAATTAGGCTGCAACATATTCACACTTGGAAACCATGACTACTTATGCTCAGTTGATTATTACTCGGACTATTTCGAAATCGACCTACTACCTGGTAGCAAAGATGCCACCACCATCAATAAGCTGAAAAAACACTTCTCCAACTATGGAATACCAGACACTCTTCAGTCAGATAACAGACCAACCTTCAACTCGCGACAATTTGAAAATTTTGCCAACCAATATGGATTTGACCACTCGACCAGTTTCCCCTGAACACCCACGAAATAATGGAAAAGTTGAAAATTACGCTGTCAAGATCGCCAAGCGTCTGATTAACAAAACACAACACACTCGTGGTGACTTCTACTTAAACCTACTTAGTAGCTCACCTGCACAGCGATTCCGTGGTCGGCGCACTAAGACTGACATCCTAGTAGCCAGCAAATTACTCAAACCTAAAATCATGCGAGATGTTGTTGCCAAGAAAACCCAGAAACAGGCCAAACAGTTATACTACTATGACAGAAATTCCACACCACTATCCCCTCTGTGTGAAGGAGAAACGGTGTGATTCAGACAAAAATGTGACAGCTAAGTGTGACAGAAAGCATAGGTTCAGAAACAAGTTGGCATCCGGTCATATCAGATAATCACTGAAGACGGTCGCAAGTATCGGCGCAACAGACAACATCTGTGAAAGAGTGCGGAAATATTCATCAACATCTCGCAAACTGCAACAATACCCCCTACACGACCCATAAGTAACTCCACAAACAAGCCCTATCGAGACAGCATTCAAACGTAAGGATTCGCAGCAACACATCCCTTCACATGCTACTTACAACAATACCAAAACAGTCAGTTCACCACCAACACAGAACCAACCATCTTGAGAAGCAACAGAATCCGTTCAACCCCAAAGAACTCATGGACACTGAACTCTTGAAAGATAAGACGCAGTTATAAAAATAAAATAAAAAGTTCTTGTTTATAGTTCTTATATGTTAACAGTTGTTATTGTTCTAGTTCTAAGGTAATTAAGTCTTTAAGAAACTAATTCTTTTCCAGAAAGGAAAGGTGTAACGATAGTTGGTCTAGCGCCTTCTGTCGACCTGTCTTAAGAGGCGCCTTTAGTCTTCTTTTAATGGCCGTTAATAAATACGCCTCAGTTCACCGATAGCCAGAGAACAATCACTCTTAATCAAGTGTCATCCTTAATAGAACTATAGAAATATTACACCTGGTAAATAGCATGCACAATTGGCTACAATTGTCAACTGGCAACCAGGGAGTTTTCAGTGTTCAACTTACAGAATGGCAAATGAAAATCTCTTTTTTTCAGGTAGCAAAACACGAAATACTAAATGACAGGTGCTGCAAGGTGTTCCAAACCATAAGACAAGGTATGATATTTGGAAAGAT
The DNA here is from genome assembly GCA_029582265.1 of Zoroaster sp. YZ-2022. Lineage (NCBI taxonomy): Eukaryota > Metazoa > Echinodermata > Asteroidea > Forcipulatida > Zoroasteridae > Zoroaster > Zoroaster sp. YZ-2022. The sequence continues at coordinate 17,912,704 of CM055829.1, read as the reverse complement.
GTGAATGATTATGACTTTTCATGTATAAATAATGCAAATTTATGGGTTGTACCTGAATTGAAAGAATCAATCATTAATTAGTGTCAATCACTTATTACTTTCCTCGTATAACACCTACTCTTTTTGTTAAAGGCAAGGTACAACATTGTTAATTTTCAATTTATCAAGTTAAGGCCCAAAAAAATGATCCAGTTTCTGGTCATTGGTCGGCTTCAAAATTGGTCTTTTTTATTTATTTAAACAATTTTTTTTTTGCCAACAGGGACATACACGATACATTGTATACATGGGGAAAAAATTTCCCATATACAAAGTATGGTGGCTAAGACAGGCCTCACAAATCAGGCAAACGTTCATACCCCTATGTAATTTAAACAATGTGATTACTTAATTGTTATATTGCAACTTCGACAGTTACATTTTATGATATTCTTCTTGAAATCTAGAGGGTTGAAATGAACTTACATTTACGAAGTACCAATGTTGTACCTTCTCTTTAAGCCCATTATAGGATTGTTAATTCAATAATAAAGAAATGGTCAAATTGTAATGTGAAATCTACTTACATGTACGCTAATGATGGTACTAATCTTCCCTAGAAAAAATGTGTCTGTGGTGCTGTCATTATTAAGAAAAGTGAAATGAATGTTAGAATGAATACCAAAGTATTGTGGCGGAATCCGCCTATGAACCCGAGTTGAGATACCCGGGGCGGCGGGTGTGATGTAAAATCTCGCTTAGTTGCTATAATTTTAAGACAAGCTTTGCTCGAGCGGCTGAATAATTGCTTGCGGGGACATTCGTTTGAGGAAAATATATCCTAATCTATGGTCAGGAAAGAACTGACGGATTTAATCATAGACAGGGAAACTTGATTAACTTGTAGAAACGACAAAATAACGGTTTTATTACTCAATCAGAAACTCAGGCGGTGCCCACCTTTGACAACAATTTAAGGATAATTTAATAAATTATATTTCCGTAAGATCGTTACAAATAAAATGCAAGCAGTGAGACTAGATAAATCACTCTTAATTAATTTTCAAATAGGATTACTGCACTCTTTCTTGGTGAGGTGCACTGTAATCTCTACGGACCTCCGTGAGATGTAGGCCTACTGTCTTTTTTGGGGGGCAATTTCACCGAAGGAGAAAATAATTAAATTTAGTATCAGAAAATCTCTGATGATTATTAGATAATTAGTTAAATAAAAAATGTTTCTTAATCTTACCCGAAATTAACTTGGGATGCTCAACTATATTCACCTTATGTGCAGAGTGTAATTGATAGATAGATGTGTGATCCCGCCGGCAGCAACTTAGCAAGTCCAGAAGTTAACTTTTAATCGCGTAATTAGCAACTGAATTAATTTTCGCGCCGCAGAAGTTGCTGATAAAAATCGCCTAATCATGCGCCTTCGCCGCTAATGCATGCGCCTGCCATTAAAATCGCCCAAGCTGAGATACCGGGTAAATTACGCTGCGCAATGAGTGTGCCCAACTCGCGTAAACAAACACTAACCGTGCAGCTTTTAACCCGCGCGCAGTTATATACAAACTAAGTAATTATGCAAACTGGGCAAGAGGCCAACATTACTACAACAGTAGCACAATGTGGATGCGGTAAGAACGTAAGCTTAAAGGTCCTAGGAAGAGTCAAATTGTGCTTATTTATTTTCTTTTGTTATTTTATCAATTGATATGAATAAAAAACAATTTTACGTTTAATTTTTGTCTGGATTGGGCTAATTATTTTTAATTTGATTTTTACAAAAATTGCCTCATCTAATTTCAAATGCTGCCCAACGCGCGGTGGCGCTGTTCGTGACGTAGACCTAGGAGGCCGGGGGCACGGTAATTGTGGTGAGCATGGAGCAATAAACCATGAATAAACTAAGCTCCAATGTTAGGCACCAATGTTGCCACTGTGTTTAGTTGCTCCATGGTTAAACCGTGGGATTATAAAAGGGTCATAAACTGTGCGCAACGTACACATGTACAGTGTATGTGCACACGACTTGCAAGTTCCATAGTAAACATGACCGTATAGCACCGATAAATCTGTACTGTAGGCTCTACCGTAAAACGAAGCGCAAGGCCCCGTCGAATCAATGGCATGGATACACGGGCCAGGAGTCATTGGTGAATTGTGTAAGCCGTCGTTATGACCGTTTCAAAACATAATTCTGCGCTCGATGATTTTGAAACAAGATCCAAAAATCACACACATAATTAACATTGTCAAAGAATTGTACAATGACATCTTCAGTGACTTCACAATGAAACGACATTTTTAGCGTTAATGTGGTGTGCGAAGTGTAACAATCGACCTCGAACGTTAGTAATAAGCCTATTGCTTGTGGGTGCATGCACGTACACATGTAAGTTACACGGAAAACAAAGCAACTTATCCTCTTTTCTTTTCTGGACGTTTCTTGGCCTTCTGACTTAAGGGAAATATTGTTGGCACTGCATCAGGGCGCAGCATGGCTTTAAATCTCATGCCAAACTGGCTCTGGAGCCCCCGGTTAAAGTATGTTGGCTCAAAGTGAGCGCTACATATCATAGAGTGCTCCGTTGGTCCTGACCATTTCGCCCTGGTCAGCTTCACACTCGCATAAATCCCAAATTCGCCTGTATTTAGGGTCTGGTGGAAATCGGTGAAGGCTGACACCTTCCTTTGTGGTGTTGCTACACCCAGCAACAACACACCTACAAGGCATTTCCCAAAAATGTGGGATATCTACTAAATTTAGCTGAAAAGAAGATCTAATATGACACATCCGATAACTTCATCAACTAGTGGTTTTGAGTACGACTTGACTGAAACTTCATCGCAGGTAGTGCTGGAACTTCCTAGGTCTACGTCACGGATTTGCGGATTATAATATGATAATGAGGAGGTAGGGGAGGAGCGTGGCGCCCCCCTAATTTTAGAATTTATTTTTTTAATGGTGCAAAGGGGCGGGGATAAAATAGACAAATGACAAATATATGTTCCAATAGGTATACTTTATTGTTTTCACTGTTAACAATTTCTATTTCCTAGGACCTTTAAACCAATTTTCGCTACAGTATGAATGCATTTTCACTATTTTTCTTGGTTGATTGTACATCTTGATTCAAGGAGAGCAAGCTTACTCGTAAAAGCAGTTTCTTGCAAACCAAGGTTGTAACCTTCCCTTTAAGATGAAACATAAAAACAACTTTTTTTAATTTATTATAAAAAGGGTTGGTTTAAAGACCCATTTGATTTCTTACCAAGAATGAAATGGCAATGCATTATCAATCACATGTACCTCGGAGACAAACATGATTTGACCAGCATATCATAAGGCCCACAAAAAAGTCTCCAGTTTCTGGTCTCCACGCACCTCAGCATTTTTAGGTTTTCTTTGCTATGAAACGATGTCCAATTACAGCCAAAATTGCTGGATCGATTGGAATTCTGACACGCTGTGTTTTAAACGACTTTTTCACATAGGGGTATGAATGTTTGCCTGATTTGTGAGCCCTCTACAAGCCACCATACTTTTTGTACAGGAAACACTATGCTTGGCAAAAAAAAGAAAAAGAAAGTGCATCACTACAATGATTTTGAAACCGACCTATGACCAGAAACTGGAGACTTTTTTGGGGGCCTTAGGCAGGTTAATTCCTACTATCAGGCAAACTAGTGCGGTAAACACACTCTTTCTGTATACAGATTCATTTTTTTAATTTATTTTAATTTTAAGCATGCAGCATGTCAGGCCCAAATGCTGGTTTGAAAATGGGTGGGTGAGATTTGTTTGACCAGCACTGATATCCTATTAGGAGAGCGCCCTCAATCTTTGATTTATTTATAGTCTGTACTCGGACTCACGGCACCGATAATTCCTGGCTCATTGAGTGGAAACCAGATGTTTTTTGTTGTACCACATGAACATTTGCCGGAAATTGAGTTACGGCACGACAAGGTAACGGCAATATGTGTACATGCTGCATGCACAGAAAATGAGTAAACTTTCATGTTAGTTTTATGCAAAATTGTAGTTAGGGCCTTATGTTTCCAGGATCTTTATCAAACATTTTGCCTTTGATAAAAATAAAAAAACTTTTGCTATTTTAACGGCAACTTTTGCTATTTTAACAGACATTTTACTTTTCATTAGAATATCTTGGTGTATCTTGGTGTTACACTCGACAGGACTCTCTCTTTTAAGAACCACCTCAAGAACACCAAAGCCAAGGTTAACACCCGCAATAACATCCTGCGCAAGTTAGTCAACTCTAAGTGGGGTGCAGATCCACCAACAATCCGTGCAACTGCCATGGCACTGTGTTTCTCCACAGCGGAGTATGCCTGCTCAAGCTGGAGCCGATCACGCCACACCAAACTGGTCGACACAGCCCTAAATGACACCTGCCGCATCATCACGGGATGCATTAAGACAACACCTGTCCCGTGCATCTATGCCCTAGCAGGCATCTCTCCCCCCCCCCATCAGACGATCTGTTATCGCCCAAGATGAACGGAGAACGCAGGAGATAGACATCAGGCACCCCTTGCATGGCCATGTAGCACCTCCCCGCAGGCTCCGATCCAGATCCAGCTTCGTGCAGACGGTCCTGCCTCTCCAGACGACCAAACAAGAAGCAAGAACCAACATCTGGAAAGATGAATGGCAACGCTACGACATTCGAGCTCCTGAATGGCTGGATCAAGGAGTTACACCCACTGAAAGCCTTGCTAGTGGTCATGACCTTGGATGGGTAACTTGGAAGTCAGTAAATAGACTGCGGATGGAACAGGGGAGGTGCAAAGCACTGATGAAAGCCTGGAACTACACAACAGAAGACACATGCAGCTGTGGATTGGTGCAGACCATGTCCCACCTGCTGGAATGTGCCGATGCCCCCCGGTGCAGCCCAGAAGATCTGGCAGAACCTACCCCATCAGCTGTGGCCTGTGCTCAATACTGGCAGAACGACATCTGAGATTGCTACGGACTCGAAGAAGAAGATTAGAATATTGCTATTTTGCTTGAGGATGTGAATACAAATGCTGTAAAATTTCTCAAAATAATTGTCAGAAACATGGTTTCACAGGAAATATGTACCGAAATTGACTTACAGTGGGTCCCATCATAAATTAATTTTGGTAATGTTGTACTGTTAAACCAAGCTTTTGACAACTATTTTGAGAAATATCAAAGTATGTGTATTGCTTTCTGATATGAAATTCTCAATGTTCCAATGAGGGCTACTGAATGAAAAAACAGGCGTTAGTATTTCAACTAATTGCGACCAAGAATGAAGCATTCACAGTTCACATTTTCACATACAGGCATTTCTGTGTTGAACAATTGACGTAGTTACGTTATTTAACAATTTGAAGAAATACCTGTGTAATTATTGTCGAGTGTGGTTGTAACATTAATAGACAATATCCAGAGAGGAACATGTCAGTTTTGCAGTAATTTTGATCATCAGCCAGACTGCTATATATCAACAATATTTCCTTTTCAGATTGTTTTAAGCTGGGATGTGGTCAGATGTGCAGTGGCTTTGCATCTCTAACTGGTAACAAACCATACAGTAGCAGATTCTAGAGTAACAAGAAGGTCCTTTACTGGGAACGCATAAATGAATAAGAAATTTGACTTGATTTAAGTCAAGGAGTGTGTGGGGGTAAGATCCAACTACAATCCAACTGCGACTGCAACTAGCAGTCATATCATAATTGGATTGCCGAGTGTGGCTATAATTCATGCCAGCTTATAATGACTGGGAACAATTTAAGGAGCCATCCCCTCCCCCCAATAAATAAATAAACAAACAAACACCCCAACACCCCAACAAACAAACAAACAAACAAAATGCATGCACAAACAAACAAACAAAAACAGGCAAAACAAAATATAACAAAAAACAACAGCAAAAACAACATACATGTGTACGCTCAGACAACTTGTTCTAACTTTTTCATACTTTGAATCTATATCCATACATGTTTATATTCTTACTTGCGCATTCTGTCCTGACTGTTGTCTTAGGGCTAGGGGGTCCTGCACCCCCTGCTCCACTCTGAACAACCACTATGGCAAAATCATATTCAGTGTCAATATCAAGTCCATCTATAAACTGTGATGTGCTGGTGCTTGAAGTAGCAGTAAAGAAAGTATAAGATGTATTGTCCATACTGTCATTCTTATATCGGTAGTGGACCTCGTATTGTTCCACCGGTCCGTCTCCTTGACCAGATGACCACTGGTCCCAATAGATTCTTACTTGTGTAGGATCTGTTGGACTAGCATATCCTCTTGGTGCTGAAGTGAGGTATGGTTGAGCTGTTAAAAAGAAACACTTCAAGAATTAACAGAAACAAACAATGGATATTATTCTGGCGTGCCTTGGAGAAACACATAAGCGAGCACTACCACCAAATTGTACTTTTCTAGAGGTATGGGTTCATTACTTAGTTCTCTGCAAAAATAACTATACACATCGTAAAGAAAACCCATTTAAATGACGACTGAATTGGCTCAATTACCTAGCTCATTACATTTTTTACCATATTTTCTACTTGCTTCCTGTTGACAGGCACACAAGAATATAATTGTTTTAATTTAAATTTGTGGATAATCAACACGTCATTTATTTCAGGCTGACAAGTCTAAACATTATCTCTGAAAAATTGTCAAAAATTGTTTTTCTTAACTTTTCTTGGGTAAAACTTTTTTGTCCAAAACATCTCAACAATAAAAATGTCTTGCAGCATGAACACCTGTCATTAAGATATTAACAAGACATATTAACTTACAACTATAAATCAAACTAGAGATTCAGAGTTTGTCTTGACACAAACTCTAGGTGTTCGGAGTCAAAAAAATAATTATAATTCCTCAGTACTATTTTTGTTCTAACATGTTAAAGACATTCGTAGAAAGACCTAGATGTGTCTTGAGGTCCTGAAAAAACAATTCCCTTGAGGGTAAAGATTGCCACACATAGGATAAGTCCATATAAAATAATTTGAATCATACATTAACTCCTTTGATGAATGGATAAACTTCAAATGCTGGCCATTGGATCACAAAGTTTCACAGACTCTGACACACCTTGTAGCAGTAGCACAAATGGATACCGTTGATCTGAAATATAAACGAATCATGTAAAAACAATATTAAATGTTTTCAAAGAGGGACAAAGAATAATGGGTCATGCTAACAAAACACACATAACTTAGAATGCCCTTATGTTATTATCAAGATGATGGATTGATGTAACTTCAGAAAAATTATGCAACTTTACAAAATGATCCCTTCAGAACAATGCTTTTAAGTTAGGTTTTACAATGGAATAGAACTGCATCTGACGTCTTCCTTCCTCCATGATGTGACTGTTTCATTATCTCAATAAAGGTGCTGATATTTGTTTCTGGTCTACTTTAATGAGAAAATTAAGCGCCAGTATAAAGTAAACTGCAATGCAGCCATCACCACACAGGACATAAGTACTACTAGTATTATGAGGAACTACAGACACTATAGTGTAGCTAAATTAACTACTTGTACTTCTACCAACTCGTACTCCACCGGATGTCAACCCGTACGCATGCCAGTAAATATTCAGTAATAAATATTTGTACAGGTCGAGTTGACTAAAATGAGTATGATGAGTTGGTAAAAGTACGAGTTGCGCGCATACGAGTTGACCTGTTTCACTCCAGGCGCGGCACATGTGATACCATTGCCGCAATAATATTGTTAATGTTAACCATGGTTTTATATAGTCAATATCTATAACATTATACTAAAACGAACATACATAGAGAAAATGTGAAAGTTTACATACCTTCAAATGAAACCAAGTAATGAAGACCCCTTCTCAAACGATCTGTTAACGTAAGACATTAAACCATACCATCGTGTAGCCTACAAACTGAAGATTGTTGATGTATTTGGATGTGGTGTCAACGCTGTGTCGGGGTGCTGTAGGCTGGAACTCAGTCTGAGCCATGATACATCGGAGTCAACATGCTGTACAAAATAATAGTTAAGATTTATAAGTACATGGACCAAGAATAAAGTATTTGAAATTTCAGAGAAGTTCTTTTATGTGAATGAGGAAAATAATGTCACAGTGAACATGTTGTAAACAAATAATTTGAAGGTTTTATAAGTACATGGACCAAGAATAAAGTATTTGAAAATTCAGAGAAGTTCTAATTTATGTGAATGGGGAAAATAGTGTATAATTTTGGAGTAGCTGGACCATTGAAATTAAAAAAGGCATTGGTTTGTTTTCACCTTAACAACTGAATTTTCCTATCCTTATTTATATTCTAAATACATTTTGGTGACATCTGTTCATATTTTGTTAGAAAAGTGGCGAGTTGTTTACTGTCCAAAGTATGTTCACATAGGCCTAACTAACGTTAAGTTAAACAGGCACAATGCAACGACGAACTCTGTAGTCCCTCTAAAAAAAGGCTTTTCTTGTATAAAAACACGAAGATAAATACAGGAAATCCTCTTAAAAATTAAATTCAAGATACCTACCCTTTATGACTGTGTCTGTGTTGGCGATCCATTTTTAGACGAAATCCAAGACCTAACAGTAACACTAACACTACAGCGTGCGTCGATTCGATTGTACATGGAGCTCCATTGTAACGAAAGATCGTTGGCGATCCGTTTTTACACGAAATCCAAGACCTAACACTAACAGCGTCGATTGTACATGGAGCTCCATTGTAACCAAAGATCGTGTAGCGCCTCGTATAGCGCCTTGCGATGCTATACGATCTTTGATTGTAACGATCTACTCGATTCATGCAACGTAATTGAAACGTTTTAGCTATTAAACTTTGATTTATCGAAATTCGATATCTGATGACCTAATCATGACGTCACAACTCGTGTTTCATCTACTTGTTAAGTTCTAAGTACATGCCAAGTTTCAAGTTCATGTGAAGTTTGCAAGTATGTGTTTTTTACCGGACAGTCGCGGGGAAGAAGAAGAAGAAGTAAAACTAGACTTAAGTGTTTGTTATATTACAAACACATAGGTGTTCGGGTTTTGTCAGGGCAGTGATGATGACGTCAGAATGTTTTAAAAGAAACTTGGCATTATTATTTTTTTCATATTAAAGAGTACCCTGTAAAATATGATGTGGTTACCAACGATGATTTGTTTGAAGTTCATTTCAATGATTTGAAATTAATCACATTAGGCCCTACACTAAATTTAAACTTCATTTCAAATGCAATAATGGTATAATAAAACAATGATAATGATCGAATAAAACTTCTCTTCCGACTACACCTAGAAGATCCTCAACAAGGTTACAAGGGAATTTCAAGACCAACAGATGTTAATTACCCTGAAATTTCAAAAAAATTCAGATTTTTTTTAAAAAACTGGCCACGGAATCTTATTGTTCACCGGATGGTTTTACATACATCGATCATAAATATTAATCTTTGACTTCTGGTTTGGACAGGAAGTAAGGTCAAATTGGGGTAATTTTTTGTAAATATTTTTTGACAATTAGAGATCTGTACAATGGTACAAAAATTATGAATTTACCTCTTGTGGTTGTTGAAATATGATTTTTTTAAATATTAAACTTTGACTTCAGGTTTGGACAGGAAGTAAGGTCAAATTGGGGTCACTCACAACTCGTGTTTCATCTACTTGTTAAGTTCTAAGTACATGCCAAGTTTCAAGTTCATGTGAATTTTGCAAGTATGTGTTTGTTACCGGACAGTCGCGTGGGAGAAGAAGAAGAAGAAGTAAAACAAGAAATTCGAGTTTGTTTACACAAACTCTAGGTGTTCGGGAGGAAGTAAAGGTCAAATTGGGTCACCTTTCTGTAAAATTGTTTTGACAATTAACGATCTGTACAATGGTGCAAAAATTGTGAATTTACCTCTTGTGGTTGTTGAGATATGATTTTTTTAAATATTAAACTTTGACTTCCAGTTTGGACAGGAAGTAAGGTCAAATTGGGGTCACCATTGTGTAAATATATTTCGACAATTAACAATCTATACAATGGTGCAAAAAATTTAAATTTACCTCTTGTGGTTGTTGATATATGGTTTGTTTAAATATTAAACTTTGACTTCCGGTTTGGACAGGAAGTAAGGTCAAATTGGGGTCATCTTTTTGTAAATATATTTTGACAATTAGCGATCTGTACAATGGTACAACAATTGTGAATTTACCTCTTGTGGTTGTTGAGATAGGATTTTTTTAAATATTAAAATTGACTTCCGGTTTGAACAGGAAGTAAGGTCAAATTGGGGTCATCTTTTTGTAAATATCTTTTGACAATTAACGGTCTGTACAGTGGTACAAAAATTGTGAATTTACCTGTTTTGGTTGTTGAGATATGATTTGTTTAAATATTAAATTTTGACTTCCGGTTTGGACAGGAATTAAGGTCAAATTGGGGTCACCTTTGTGTAAATATTTTTCAACAATTAACAATCTATACAATGTTGCAAAAAATGTCAATTTACCTCTTGTGGTTGTTGAGATATGATTTTTTTAAATATTAAACTTTGACTTCCGGTTTGGACTGGAAGTAAGGTCAAATTGGGGTCACCTTTTTGTAAATATTTTTTGACAATTCACGATCTGTACAATGGTACAAAAATTGTGAATTTACCTCTTGTGGTTGTTGAGATATGATAGTTTTTAATATTAAACTTTGACTTCCGGTTTGGACAGGAAGTAAAGGTCAAATTGGGGTCATGTTTTTGTAAATATTTTTGACAATTAACAATATATACAGTGGTGCAAAAAATGTGAATTTACCTCTTGTGGTTGTTGAGATATGATTTTTTTAAATATTAAATTTTGACTTCCGGTTTGGACAGGAAGTATGGTCAAATTGGGGTCACTTTTTTGTAAATAGTTTTTGACAATTAACGACCTGTACAATGGTACAAAAATTGTGAATTTACCTCTTGTGGTTGTTGAGATATGATTTTTGTATATATTAAACTTTCACTTCCGGTTTGGACAGGAAGTAAAGGTCAACTTGGGGTTATGTTTTTGTAAATATTTTGGCCAATTAACAATCTGTACAATGGTGCACAAAATGTTAATTTACCTCTTGTGGTTGTTGAGATATGATTTTTTTTAAATATTAAACTTTGACTTCCGGTTTGGACAGGAATTAAGGTCAAATTGGGGTCACCTTTGTGTAAATATTTTTTGACAATTAACAATCTATACAATGGTGCAAAAATGTCAATTTACTACTTGTGGTTGTTGATATATGATTTTTTTAAATATTAAACTTTGACTTCCGGTTTGGACAGGATGTAAGGTCAAATTGGGGTCACCTTTTTGTAAATATTTTTTGACAATTCACGATCTGTACAATGGTACAAAAATTGTGAATTTACCTCTTGTGGTTGTTGAGATATGATAGTTTTTAATATTAAACTTTGACATCCGGTTTGGACAGGAAGTAAAGGTCAAATTGGGGTCATGTTTTTAAAAATATTTTTGACAATTAACAATCTGTACAATGGTGCAAAAACTCTGAATTTACCTCTTGTGGTTGTTGAGATATGATTTTTTTAAATGTTAAACTTTGACTTCCGGTTTGGACAGGAAGTAAGGTCAAATTGGGGTCATGTTTTTGTAAATATTTTTCGACAATTAACAATCTATACAGTGGTGCAAAAATGTCAATTTACCTGTTGTGGTTGTTGAGATATGATTTTTTTAAATATTAAACTTTGACTTCCGGTTTGGACAGGAAGTAAGGTCAAATTGGGGTCACTCACAACTCGAGTTTCATCTACTTGTTAAGTTCTAAGTACATGCCAAGTTTGAAGTTCATGTGAAGTTTGCAAGTAAGTGTTTTTTTGTGGACAGACGTCGGGGAGAAGAAGAAGAAGAAGAAGAAGAAGAAGAAGAAGAAGAAGAAGAAGAAGAAGAAGAAGAAGAAGAAGAAGAAGAAGAAGAAGAAGAAGAAGAAGAAGAAGAAGAAGAAGAAGAAGAAGAAGAAGAAGAAGAAGAAGAAGAAGAAGAAGAAGAAGAAGAAGAAGAAGAAGAAGAAGAAGTAAAAAAAAAAAAAAAAAACGTACAAAAACAATAGGTGTTTCGGGCACATGCCCGAACACCTAAAAAAACGAACAAAAACAATAGGTGTTTCGGGCACATACCCGAACACCTAAAAAAACGAACAAAAACAATAGGTGTTTCGGGCACATACCCGAACACCTAAAAAAACAAAACAAAACAAACAAAAACGAACAAAAACAAGAGGTGTTTCGGGCTAATTATAGTCAAAACAATAATGCTATTAAACTTAGCATAAACATCCACAGTGATCCGTTTATAAATAGTTCTATTAGAAGTTCTATTAATGACTAAATAACAAGTAAATACTGATCCAGCAGTTGCATATGCTCTGTCTAAAATAAACACATTTGTTCTCTTGTATTCTTTCAAGTTGGTTGACACTTCTGATCTATTGTAAGGAACCTCCACTCCATCAAGGCCATATAAGAAGATTTCATCAGGAGTAGGAAGTGGGTTACCATCTCCTTCACAACTGATGGTTACAGGCTGACCTGCGTTTGGCTTGTCAGTCTGACCAAAATAGGTTATATTTCTTGATCCATATAAAATAGGCAGAAAAAAATATCGTTATCTTCCATTTTGTCATAAATTTATCAAATATGTGCATAATATGTGTGAAAATAGTACTCTACGTGATAAGGCCATATTTCTGTTGCTGCTGCATAAATGAGCCAGTAATTTTCAGTCACTGTGTTCATTTTAAACTAGGACACCAATTCCATACCCTGTTGAATGTCTGTTCTGATCGTAACGATACTGTCCCTTTAACGGCAGATAAATGCTGGATGGGTCTTATGCCATCAAAATGTTCAAGCGTCTTCTTGGTCCTCATAACCAATACATTTTGATTTGATTTTGGGGAATAATGTAATTCCTTACCTTCAGAACAAGTTAATCCGATGTAGCCATCCTGGCATCCAGTGCTACATGTTCCAGTAATTTCATCACATGATTGGTCGTCACGGCAATTACAAACTTGTGTACATATCTCACCATAGTAACCCACTGGGCATGGTGACGGTACTAAACAATGAAAACAGAACCAGAAATGAATTTACCTGAAAATAAATTTGATTATCATCACTCCCAACATGATTTCTCAGGGTGTCTCATATCATCACAACATTTACTCTAAGTATGATTTATACAAATTAATCTGAGACCAATTCACTTTTGAGGACTTCAAAGCAAAAACCACTTTTGGTAAAATGTCTGCAAATGTATCCATCATTTTATGACACATTTATAGAAACCAAACGGTTAAAATGTCAGCTTAATTTTTTGTGTTGCTAATGAGAAAAACTTGACAATGCATATTCAGGAATTTGGATCAGCAAACACAAAATTTGTAATTGTAATGAGCTGAAACTTTCACAGGTGAATTGTTTTACATATCTTTATTGTCTGAAGACGATCAGAGCATACTGATCAAAAAGTCGAGTTGTAACCACCTGTTCTTTACAGAACTAATTAATACTCAAAAGGGAATTTTCACATGGTGTCACTGCAAACAGTTTTTATTTATTGGTAATGTTGGCAAAATTGCTTCTATGAGAATATGTACTTTCTTTGAAGCAAGATATACATTAAAGAACTACTCTGTGGAAGTTTCAGCACAATCGAGTTAAGGGAAAAGTATGAAAAAGTATTCACAATTTGTACAGAAAACACTTGGAGCAAAAAGTGGCCGTCTGCCAACTTTTAAACATTTTGTACATTATTTTGTGTCTTCTTTTAAATGAGAGCACTTCACAATAAATCATTTTTTCTGGAAGATTGCCAAATAATTCACATCAAGTTTGCTTTTGGAAAATTTAGTAATTTGTAATCAGGTAATGTCACTGATGTTCTACATTCCCTTGAAAGGAACATTATTAAATTGCTTCTGCATATGTATGTGTATTCTTTACTCTATATGTGAATCGACCCGCTCTGAGAAAAGGTGATATATGTCGCCAAAATAAAAAATTGAGTTTTATATATGGCTGGAAAGCACACAACATAAGCTTTCATTTGGTATATGGTAGAGCTCTGTAGCCCTTACCGTTATGGAGATAATTGCGTATTTGCATATTGATAATTTCTATGATGACTGATTTACATAACAGAGAAAACGGCCTTTGAAATGTTTTGCGTCGTTGAAAAATGATGCTGAAAAGCTCACATTAATTCCACCTAGCAACGAACATGTTCCTGTAATGTCATCTGTTTGAAATTTTCGTGGGTGATTTGTTAATATCTTTCCATTGATGTTACAATTCTTTAAAGATTTTACTCGTTCAGATCATTAGCTTTAATTAATTTGCATAATCATTAAAATATTTTTTGGTGTAAAATAAAGGAATAGAGTGTACAACTTAGTACATTACGTACATTTAAAAAAGGAGGAAATTACCATGGTGTAGGCTTATGATGGAACTTTGTTTGAATCTGGTACTCTATTAATATTTTATCTTATTGCATACATTAAAATTTAATTTAAAAATAAATTAATTAAAAAATTAATTTTAAAAAATTAATTAATTTTTATTTGTTTCCCCGATACCCAAAACTACATTTTATGAGTTAAAACAATTACTTGAGAAATTCTTACTAAACCCAAACTAAGTAACAAAGACTATTACTCAAAGAAAGAATATCAAGGAAACAAAAACGCTGGGAACATGGGCCGCCGCGGTAAAGCTGGCAGTGCAGTTGAAATCCCCGGTCTTTACGCGGTCGGCATCACACTCGTGGGCACCAGTACTTTCTCTTTCATCCTCGAAGGGAACAATGTCCACAACTAACATTGGTTGGTCTGGGGTCAATTGGGTCATTTTCTTCGTCATTTTCACTAACATTAACACTGTCAATGTCACTGCCGTCACTCGATTAAGAGGACTCGTCTGCATCGACATCGTCGCCCATGAAATAATCATTCACAAATCCAACGATCTCATCTTTAATACCGTGAAGAATGGCATAGATCACGAATCTCGTTTAATGCATCGGCAAAACAACGATCCTTCGAACACATTATTACGAAGATATACTAAAGAAAATACAAAACTAAAATTGTGGAAAATACGATACTTTGAGAAAGATTGTAACGTTAGTTTCTAAATCGAACAGCCACGTAAACAACGAAAGAGTGAAGCATACGCTGCAAGCTAAATTACACTAGTGCGCATGCAGTAGCCAGTATGGGCCGTATTGTCCAATAACGGCCCATGATTGTACACACGTGTTACGAGAGCGCGACACCCGTAGCAACAAGGGGTAGTTTGTTTATCAATTTCTTTTCTTCGTAGCTCATTTGCATCTGACATATGGCCTAAAGCATAACCACATTTGGAAAAAGTGAATGTCAAGCTATCAGACGATACCAAACTTTGCAAGGTGGGTACAGAAGAATTTCGTAATCGAAGGGACAAATCATGGCCTTTTGTCCCGCGTAACGTATTCAGTCTAAAACAAAACAAGACAACAATGCACACAAAATGATGGATTTTTTTCACTTTATTCATGGAAATAAACATTTCTGTGAATGAAATCTGAAAAAATAGAAATCAAAGATGCAATACAAGACACCAAAAAAAAATCAAATCTGCAATAATATTTCACCTTCTCAACATGGAATGGCTCATTGTGCATTAATGCATAGCGCGACTTATATCACCTTTTCCCAGAGCGGGTCACATAATACATATACAATCTGTGAACTTTTCAGCTTAATTATTACGTTGTGCTGTTCACAAGAAAAATGCATACAGATTTGTGGTATCTATTCTAACCTGGAATTTAGGAAAGAGAACTTTTTCTTATTCAAATTTGTCAATTTGTACACAAAATATTATCTCCATTGACAAAATTATTTCTGGCAAACATTAAACCTCCTACTATACACTATAGCTGCACTTTAGTGGCATGTAGCTATAGAGGTCAAAACCAGTCAACTGCCTGTTTTGACTGTTGACTCAAATGTGCACACAGGGGCATTTTTGACTGGTTTTTACTGTCATTTTGACCACCCTGAACAATACCAGACAATGCTTTTACCAGTCAAAAATAGTTTTGACTCATTCAGACTCATTTTAACCTATAAATGCACTTACTACATGTAAAGTTTGACAGTGTTCGACTTTTAAGTGCACTAGATATAACTTGCAAGTATCTCAACATTTTGACTGATTTTAACCCTTGCAGTCACAGAAGGGTTAATATCCTTAACACTATTAGTAAGTTTTACATTGTCATGAACAAGCCTATCATCCCATGCGCGATAATTATGCGTAGCCTTAGCGTGCGCGCATTGAAAAGTGCAGCGTGTTGAAACTGACGCAATGCCGCGTGATGAGAATGTTTTTGATATTGTTTTGTTATGGAAAATAAAGATAAATAATTCATTCTTCAGTTGGGGTCTGACTGAGAAGGAGACACACACACATATCTATGCTGTAATGCTTTTATGAATCAATAAATGTTGAATCTATTTGATATTTATAATCAACTGGAAGTCTCTTGAAGTAATACTTCTTGTGAATGTTTGTAACCTCTACGGCATCATGAATCCAGTTAACACGAATTGTTTTACTTGCAACTTCACAACAAAGTGAAGCAAGTTAACATTATTTGTACGTCTCCGAAAGCTTACCTCTTAGTAACCCCGACTAAGGATCACAACACAACATACATTCAAATGTTGTTATTTTTTAATTACTAATCCCAGACATTTCTGTTAAATTTGAGCCATGTCTAGGGTTAAAACCAGAGGAGACTTACTTTTATTCTTGCAAAAAAGTTGATTTTGAAGATATTTAAATTGCCAATACCTTATTTTTCTAAAATATAACCAACAAAATGTGAGTATAAATAATTGCAAATTCAGATATTTAGAGAGACTTTACCCTGACAATTTGTTCCTTTCCAGCCTGATGCACATCGCTGAGTGCAATAGTCCTCTGAACACTACGGATCATTACATTCACCAGTATCTTTCAAACATGTGATGCCAGGAGCACAGTGGCAAGTCTTAGAGCAGTACTGTCCAAATTTGTCTGATGGACATTCTATGAACCAACAAATGAAGAAAAAGTGTCATTTAAAATTTTCAATATGTCATTTGTTCCTGATGAGTTTCTGAGATATGCTAAAATTAGCTGTGTATTCACTGAGCATCACATTTTTGCAAATCATCTCAAATATAAATGGATGCTATGGAATACATGCTAGTGCTGGGTAATTAGTGCAATTACTCATGCAATCCTGAGTAGTAATTCTATATACATGTACAAAGACATAACAAAACATTATGCAATAACACAATTTTCAATCACAAAAACAATATTTAAAAATGGGTTAAATGCAGACAGGAGTGGTGCAGTAAGACTTCCTAGAAATTAGTGCGGTTACTTGTGCAATCTCAAGTAGTAATTTCTTATCATATTTTTTTTATGCTAGGTGTGATGATATTGAATTTTTTTGATAGTCGATAATCGTTATACGATATTATCATCTCAATACACGGATTGTTTTACATACATGGCAAAAATGTATTTAGCCGCATTAAATGACATTGGACACCGAAATATGAACTAGTTTTACATGCAAGTATTAAACAAAACTTGCATAGATAATAAACAGTGCTGAAAAATTTCAAATGAATCGCTTCAAAACGAGCCGATTACATTGGTTTTTGCTGGTCCTGTGCGACCGCATGCGTGAAGCTTGCTAAAAGTTAGTGCGTAGTGTGGTACCTGATGAATGTGGCATGTTGCACACATGTCTATCATGGATGGGGGATGGAAGCCAGATCTTATTTTGCCAGGCTGCTTTCAGAATACCACTTGAAAAAGGGCCGGCCACATGTCTTCAGATCCTCTCAGTTTATGATTAAAATTATATTTCATATCTACAATAATTCACTATTGCCCAAATGTAGATCGCAATCCTTTTATTTTGTTAAGAAAAATGATGTTAACATCTATTTTCTTGGCCGACTTTCAAATGAAGCCATTTAAATAATGGTTAAGTCCTGTGAACCTGTATAGCTAGAATTTGTCTAGCTTTTCACAGAGCTATAACTTCATTAATATTTCAATGTAATGACATGAAATTTGCATGTAATAATTGTATCACATAACAACAAGGCCGTACGTTTTTGGTTATTTTGGGAACCGGATACCCAAAAATGGAACTCTTCGGATACCTGAGTACCCGTAAACAATTTTGTAAATACATAAAAATACTCTCAAATGTGTAAAATAACTAATATGAACACAATATTCTCTTGTTTTATAAGAGTAATAATAATTGTGGACTTACTGTAATAATTTCCCGCCTCTATATTAAAAATGACTCGTAGCATCCCCATTATCCACACAAAAAATGTTAACAAAAAATGGCGACTTCCATTTTGTGTGGCTTAAATGTTCAGTAAAAATTTTCAAAAGTCGTTTACGGGTAAATGGAACCACAAAATGGAACCAGGTAATGACAGTTTCAGTCGGGTATCTGGGTACCAGATACCTGCCACAGCTTTACATAACAATTACCTTAATAAACAAAATATTTTAATTTTGAAGGGTGATATTTATTTGATATCAGTGACATGTTTTGGAATATCGTCAATATGGTGATATCTTCAAAAACTTCACTGATTTAGCCAATAATTTGTTGAATATCGTATCATTATGATATCATCGTGATATTGTTCAGGCTTATCATACGCACAACTCTTACTACTTGATTAATCTCACATTACCTCAAACATGCAAGAATGCACATACAAAGACAAAGCAATCGCAAAAAAACTACATTTAAAAACGGGTTAAATGCAGACAAGAGTGGTGCAGTAAGACTTCCTTGAAAAAAATATTGATACAAATACTAAAAGGGTCATTCCGTGCCAACCTGAAATTTTGAAAAGTTGACGGTGACCGACTCAGATTTTTTTCGATAATTTGAACACCCACAAAATGTTGACTCCCAAATCCTTGTGGTTCTTAAGACCCCTTAAATATTTTAGCCCTGCCCCCTTTTTTCACCCCCTATACTGGGTCATTGAGTTTATGGCAATTTCAGAGGCCTATATTTTAAATTCCAGAAAAGATATTCCCCTGAAAATTGATATTTTTGAATGACTGGCACCGAAATTATCAGAATCTATTGTCAAAAGTGGTGTGCAATATTTACTTTTTATATAACAGGTCCTCAAAAAACCTACATTTGTACATCCCCAAAAATCCAACAGAATGAAGTTTTTTTGGGGGACATTTTCACCTCTGGACCCATATTCCCATCCCTGCCAAACACCCAGTGAAGAAATGATTGGTCTTTCCTTGCTCGGGGAACTCAAAAAAAATGCATCACTGCACTGATTTTGAAACCGACCCATGACCAGAAACCGGAGTTTTTTTGGGGGCCTTAGGCAGGTTAATTCCTACCATCAGGCAAAAACTAGTACGAGTTTCAGATTAACTCAGTGACTGACATTAATACCCCACATGATAAGGTCATATCACCATTGCTGCTGCATAACTGATCCAGTAATTTTCAGTCACTGTGTTCATTTTAAACTAGGACACTGATTATTCCATGCCCTGTTGAAAGTCTGTTCTGATTGTGACAATACTGTCCCTTTAACGGCAGATTAATGCTGGATGGGTCTCTTATGGCATAAAAATGCGTGGGCGCCTTCTTGGCCATCGTAACCTATACATTTTGATTTGATTCTTTGGGGAATAATGTAATTCCTTACCTTCAGTACAAGTTAATCCAATGTAGCCATCTTGGCATCCAGTGCTACATGTTCCAGTAGTTTCATTACAAGGTTGGTCGTCACGGCAATTACAAACGTGTGTACATATCTCACCATAGTAACCCACTGGGCATGCTGACGGTACTAAACAATGAAAACAGAACCAGAAATGAATTTACCTGAAAATAAATTTGATTATCATCACTACCAACATGATTTCTCAGGGTGTCTCATATCATCACAACATTTACTCTAAGTATGATTTATACGAATTAATCTGAGACAATTTAGTTTTGAGAAATTGCGAAGGACTTCAAAGCAAAAACCACTTTTGGTAAAATGTCTGCAGTTGTATCCATAATTTTGCGGTTACTTGTGCAATCTCAAGTAGTAATTTCTAATCATATTTTTTATAATGCTAGGTGTGATGATATTGAATTTTTTTGATAGTCGATAATCGCCGGCCATGACATCGTCGCTATACGATATTATCATCTCAATACACGGATTGTTTTACATACATGGCAAAAATGTATTTAGCCGCATTAAATGACATTGGACACCAAAATATGAACTAGTTTTACATGCAAGTATTAAACAAAAGTTGCATTGATAAACAGTGCTGAAAAATTTCAAATGAATCGCTTCAAAACGACCCGATTACATTGGTTTTTGCTGGTCATGTGCGGCCGCATGCGTGAAGCTTGCTAAAAGCTAGTGCGTAGTGTGGTACCTGATGAATGTGGCATGTTGCACACATGTATATCATGGATGGGGGATGGAAGCCAGATCTTAATTTTTCTTATTTTTGCTTTCAGAATACCACTCGAAAATGGCCGGCCACATGTCTTCAGATCCTATCAGTTTATGATTAAAATTATATTTCATATCTACAATAATTCACTATTGCCCAAACGTAGACCGCAATCCTTTGATTTTGTTAAGAAAAAATTATGTTAACATCTATTTTCTCGGCTGACTTTCAAATGAAGCCATTTAAATAATGGTTAAGTCCTGGGAACCTGTGCAGCTAGAACTTGTCTAGCTTTTCACAGAGCTATAACTTCATTAATATTTCAATGTAATGACTTAAAATCAGTTGAGCCAGCCCTGCGACGACTCAACAAAACAGCAGCTGATGACGTCCGACTACAGATGAGTGATGTTTTGCGTAAAGCTAAGCCAGCCAAGCCCAACCTCTCCAAGGGAGAGCTTTCTGCTTTACGGGACATCCGACGGGACAGCTCCATCCACATCCTCACCACAGACAAAGGCAACGCTACAGTCATCATGGACCGAGCACAATACACCGACAAGGTAAGTGACATTTTATTATCCGATTCATACCGCCCCCTCAAGAAGAACCCCATCCCATCCATAGAGAAAAGAGTCGCTAGCAAACTCCTTGCCCTCCACCGTGCCGGTGCCCTCTCCACCCAACTCTACCGACATCTCAGACCATCCAGCTCATCCTGCCCTGATGTTCCTCTCCGCCCTATCGTCGCCTCCAGAGGTTCACCTTCGTACAACACAGCCCGTCATCTAGCTAAGATCCTCCGACCCTAGGTGGGTCTCACTCAACACCATGTGTCCAACTCCGGTCAGTTCGTTGAGATCACCCGGGGCCTCACCCGTCAACCCAGCGACATATTGGTTAGTTTTGATGTTGTCTCCCTATTCACCAATGTCCCAACTACAGAGACATGCTTCCTGGTGAAGGACAGACTCGTACAAGATCTTTCCCTTGATGATCGCACATCACTCACCCCTGACCAAATTCATGATTTGCTACTAACATGTGTCTCTTCAAGTTGTTTTCAGTTTCAGGGCAAGTTATACGAGCAGACAGCTGGGACCTCCATGGGATCTCCTTTATCCCCGGTCCTTGCTGATATTTTCATGGAAGAGTTTGAAAACTCTTCCCTCAACACCGCCGACCTCCAACCCAAGCTGTGGCTCCGATACGTGGATGACACCTTTGTGGTTTGGCCACATGGCAGACACACACCAGGATTTTCTACAACATCTCAACCAGCAACACCCGAGCATCAAGTTCACCATGGAAACAGAAGAAGACGGCAAGATCGCGTTCCTTGATGTTGGCATTTCCAGAAACCCAGACGGCTCCCTACACCACAACGTCTACAGAAAGCCCACGCACACAGATCGGTACCTGAACCAGCGCTCCTTCCATCACCCAAGCATCAAGTCATCGGTCAACCGTACCCTCGTACAACGCGCCTACAACATTTGTGACAAGGACAGCCTTCCCAAGGAACTAGAGCACATCCGAACTACCCTCAAACGCAACGGTTACAATCCCAGCAAGATCAGCACAGCGAAGCCGGTTCCAAACCCAGAAAGCAAGGTAAGTAATCTAACCCTCTCTGCTTGTCTCCCCTATCTAGGTTCGACGTCTCACAAACTACAACGCATCCTCCGACAAGCAGGCATCGATGTGTTCCACTCAGCCCCCAGCAAACTCCAAGGACTTCTACACACCCACAAGGACAAACTGGACCCAAACAACAGAGCGGGAGTCTACCGGATTCCCTGTGAGTGCGGTAAGGTGTACATCGGCGAAACAGGACGCAACCTCCCCATCAGATTGAAGGAACACCGAGCACACGGCCGCAGAGGAGATTTCGAGAAGTCCGCCATCGTCAAGCACTCGCACATCAAGGACCACCAAATCGACTGGCAGGCAGCCCAACTCATCACACCCATCGACGCATGGCACCCCAGACGCATCAGAGAGGCCATCGAGATCGTCAAACACGACACTGTGCCACAGGACATCGGCTTCTTCATCAGCGACATTTGGCGACCAATACTATAGACTGAAGGATCTTCCATAACCCACCCCAGACTGAGGGATCTCCTATATCCTAAGTCAACCACCCTCCGTCCCCTGTGCTTGTTAACAACTGATTCAGTTTAGTGAGCACACACTCCTCTCCTTCTACCCCTAGGATCCTAGTCTCAACAGTTCCCGCCTGCGCGCCTCAATGAACTAATCCTCCAGCATCCATTCATGGGATGATCCTCCAGCAGTCTACTTAAGCAGCAGCATTTCCAGAGTCCGGCATTCTCCTGAGGACGATCAGAGCACACTGATCGAAACGTCGAGTTGTACCTCCAGTTCTTTTCAGAACTAATTACTACTCAATTGAGATTCCACATGGTCTTACTTATCATCCTCACCATGCAAAGCTACAAGTTTTATCTTGACATGAAATTTGGATGTGATAATTGTATCACATAACAACAAGGCCGTACGTTTTTGGTTATTTTGGGAACCGGATACCCAAAAATGGAAATCTTCGGATACCTGGGTACCCGTAAACAATAGGCTTGGGCGATGACACGATAATATCGAATATCGCGATATTATTTTTTATTCGATTATGGTATAGAGAACTTTTCAAATTATCGACATATCGGCAAATCGCGATGAAAAAAAATATCGCGATGAAAAAAAATCTATCCCGAAGAAAAAAATATATCACATTAAAAAAAATTCTTTGATTGTCAGTCGGGTCAGAAATTCTATGGAAAATACTTAGGGAAGTCTTTTCAGCTTTCGGAAGTGAGAAACAAAATCGAACTACTTCTGTGGTAAGCCGACTATCATATCACAACGGTGCCGCCTGGTATGACAGGGCGTTGTTTAAAATCCACCGCCACTCAAAAAAATATATTAAGACAGATTAAGTGTTGGGGATTGATTGGTGTATTTGATCCAACAATGTGTACACAATGTTTACGCCTCACTGTCTATCCATGGTGGTCTGTGACTCTGGCTGGTGCACCACGTGCGAGTACATTAGAACATGCATATTTAAATATATGAATATGGGCGTTACCTTAAAAATCGACAACATAATAACATTTGCAGTAATTGCAGGTGCTGTGCTCACATTAGTCATGAAATAAATCAAAGCATGGATCGACAGCGTCTTGATCAAAGTTGGGAATTAGGACACTATTCTATTATACCATACTGGGACTCTTGTCCAGTGACAAAACACATACGCTATTCTTGATAAACCAAGTGACGGTCACATTATTCAAAGTGCAAATGACGTGTCACAATCGCATGGTTTTATTCTCCATGGTAATAGATTCAAGATTCAAGATCTCAAGATTTTATTTATTGTCATGCAAAACATCACATGAAAATTGATTTCCCAGTGTACACTGATTTAAAAATACAATACATTTAAAAAGATCAAAATGAAAAAACAAATTATTTACTTACAAAACAATCATAAAACTAAGGAAACAATAGGGATTCAGGGCAATGGGGTGACTAGGGAAGGAAATGAGGGAAAAGGAAACGGGTAAGGCAGGGTAGGATATGGGGAGGGGGAAGGTTGGGTTAAAGCACAGCAAAGGAAAGGGATACAACTATCTGGTGAAGGTTGAGTTAAAAATCTGAATGGCCCATGGTAAAAATGAACATTTAAACCTGTTGGTTTTCAGACTAAGTTGACGTACTCTGACAGATCGATTGCAAATAATGAAGGGATTAAGAGGATGGGTTGTATCGGAAAGAATGCCATTAAATTTGGTGATAAGGTGATTCTCTGCAATTTGCTGAATATTGTCAACATCAGCGCCAATTATCTTCATAGCTTGCTTGTCAATGCGTTGGAGTTTTTTTTACGACTGCACAATGTAAGTGAGTTGAACCAAGATATACAACAACAAATCACAGTCGACTGGATGGTGCTCTGATAAAACAGATTTAAAATCTGACAATCCACATTAAAATATTTCAGTTTCCTTAAAAAGTAAAGCCGTTGATTGGCTTTTTTCTGGATCCTAGTTGTATTAGCATTCCAATTTAATTTATCATCCACAACTGTTCCCAAGTATTTAAACTCTTGAACAACCTCAACATCGGTGTTATCAATTTCAACTGGTTCCTTCATATTTTTAACTTTCCGGAAATCAAAAATCATTTCTTTGGTTTTCTGTACGTTTAAAATCAGATGATTTATATTGCACCACTCCACAAATTTATCAATTTCACACCTATACTCCAGAATTATTAGTAATCAGTCCAGATAAGGCGGTGTCATCAGCATATTTTGTCATAACACATGCTCTGCTTTCAGGACGAAAATCACTAGTGTACAAAGAAAACAATAAAGGTGACAAAACACAGCCTTGAGGTACTCCTGTGCTGATATGGGCAACATCTGACATTACATTATCAGACCTAACCCTTTGTGATCTTTGCAATAGAAAATCATTAATCCAGAGTGCAAGATAAGGGTTAATGTTCTGCACTTTGCTGAGGAGAGCATACAGTTTAATAGTGTTAAAAGCAGATGAAAAATCAAAAAATAAGGTACGAACATAATTTCCTGGTTTATCAAGATGATCATAAATATTATGCAAAAAGGTGATCATGGCATCCACTACCCCACGTTTTGCTCTGTATGCAAACTGAAAAGGATCTGCGAAATTGAGTGTTTCTGCAGTCAGAATGTCTCTAACAATTGTTTCGAAACACTTCATCACTATGGCCGTTAATGCTACTGGTCTGTAGTCGTTGAGAACTGCCGGGTTGGTTTTCTTAGGAACAGGGACGATGATAGATGATTTCCATAAACTTGGTACAGTGTGACTGTTCAATGACCACTGGAACAGGTGTCGGAACACCCCTGCAAGCTCTTTACAACAAGATTTCAGGAGCCTTCCCGAAATCCCATCAGGACCAGCCGATTTGTTTGGTTTAATGGCCTTGAGAGATTTTTCAACATTCCCGATTGAGAGTTGAAGTTTATTACTGTCTGT
Source organism: Zoroaster sp. YZ-2022 (assembly GCA_029582265.1). Lineage (NCBI taxonomy): Eukaryota > Metazoa > Echinodermata > Asteroidea > Forcipulatida > Zoroasteridae > Zoroaster > Zoroaster sp. YZ-2022. The sequence goes on along the minus strand of CM055829.1, from coordinate 17,887,063 downwards.
TAAACTTGACACCAGATGCGCACACAACTGTTCGTGTGCAGGGTTATGATGCTGACCATCCAGATCAAAGCGCCTGTAAAACTGGTTCAACTCTTCTACGAATTCCTTAAGGTCACCAAATGGCAAAATCAATTTGTTTCGCCGATTGTATCCTGTGATGTCCTTCAAGGCATTCCACGCAGCTTTAGGATTGTTGCTCTTAAATTTTTCCTCAATTTTCTGTCCATACTGCTTCTTGCAGCGACGAATAAGAGTTTTTATTTCTTTCTGTAGTTTGCGTTTTTCCTCAAGATTTCCATTTTTGTGAACTGTCTGTTTTTGTCTGACTAAACACCTCAGCTCCTTATTTAACCATGGTTTGTTATTCGGAAATTTTTTAATTTGAGTCTCAGGTATAATAAGATATTCACAAAAGTGTATGTAGTCGGTGATGACCTCAGTGGATTTATCAATGGAATCAGGATCCATGAGAACATCCCAGTTTGTGGTTTCAAAACAGTTTTGCAGAGCTTCAACTGAAGCGTTGTTCCATTTCCTAACAGTCTTGGTGATAGGTTTGGATTGCTTGAGTTTCTGTTTATATTTCGGAAGCAGGTGAATAATGTCATGATCCGACATTCCAAGCGGTGCCTTTTCAAAAGCCTGATAAGCATGAGGGATATTACCATAACATTTATCAAGTGTATGTTGTCCTCTCGTTGGAATGTTCACGTACTGGTAATAATGGGGCAACACTGCATCAAGACTGCAGCTATTAAAGTTACCCATGATTAATTTAACTGCATCTGGGGATTGCCTTTCCAGACTTTGAACAGTTCCTGCGATTACAGAGGCTGCATTATTAACATCTGCTCGTGGTGGGATATAAACAGTGGTTACGAACAACTGTGGAAATTCTCTGGGAAGATAGTATGGCCGCAGGCCAACCGTCAAACGCTCAATGTCAGGTGAGCAATGGCGTTCCTTGACACAAATATTGTTGCACCATTTTTGGTTAATATAAATACAGACTCTACCTCCCGAAGTTTTCCCCGATTCATGGTTTCTGTCCAGGCGTTCACAAGCAAACCCATCAATATCTGTAGCGCTAATGGTGTGTGTATCCTTAAACCATGTCTCACTGAAACACATTATACTGCAGTCTCTGTACTCATACAGGTACTTAACATTACCAGCTAGTTCATCCAGTTTATTGCACAATGATCGGGCGTTACCTGTGATGACAGTAGGCAATGGTGGGTTAAATCTGCGTTGTCGAAGGCGAACTTTTAATCCACCTTTCTTGCCCCGTTTCCGTGATTTTAAACGCAAGTCTTCAGGAATGTCAAAATTGGGTGGGGCAATGACTGCTGGCGACTCGCGTAGATTTAACAGCTCACTGCGTTCATACACAATACGTGAGCGTTGTATATGCCACTCCCATGCAAATGTACTCGACTCAGTTTGCTCACCAAAACTCCTCATAAAATTGTACGAAATAGACACGAACACGACAAATATCGCCGCAGAAGTTGTTCCAAGTGCCATCGTACATCAGTTAAAGTCAGTTTTTAAAGTTAAAACGTCAGGTAACAACGATAAAATCACAAAATAAAAATCAATTCTCTGGAGCTTCGTACACTGGGTGGTCGCCGCGGTGCAGCGCCCTCACTATAGACTATGCACGAATAAACCTAGTCACGTGTTTATACTATGATATAGTCAAGTGGAACGCGAGTCACGTGAACTTGGGCTGATGATTTCATTGGGACGCACGACGCAGTAACCGTCCCACATAATTATTACACAAACGAATTTGCCAATGGCCATGGTGCACTCGTGAACGGCGTGATTCCACGTGTCTCTCAGGTAAGCACTGGCAATTTATTGTGACACGTGTATGGGTACATTCCTGTTATTATCGGCTCGAAAGCACCCATGCGTGGAAAAGAAATCGCGATATTATCGAAAATCGCGATATATGTTTGACGATATATCGTGGATGAAAAAAAATCAATATCGCCCAAGTCTACCTAAACAATTTTGTAAATACATAAAAATACTCTCAAATGTGTAAAATAACTAATATGAACAGAATATTCTATTGTTTTATAAGAGTTATTGTGGACTTACTGTAATAATTTCCCGCCTCTATATTAAAAATGACTCGTAGCATCCCCATTATCCACACAAAAAATGTTAACAAAAAATGGCGACTTCCATTTTGTTTGGCTTAAATGTTCAGTCAAAATTTTCAAAAGTCGTTTACGGGTAAATGGAAACACAAAATGGAACCAGGTAATAACAGTTTCAGTCGGGTATCTGGCCGGTACCCAGATACCTGGCACAGCTTTACTTAATAAACAAACTATTTTAATTTTGAAGGGTGATATTTATTTGATATCGGTGATATGTTTTGGAATATTGTCAATATGGTGATATCTTCAAAAACTTCACTGATTTAGCCAATAATTTGTTGAGTATCGTATCATTATGATATCATCGTGATATTGTTTAGGCTTGATCATACACACAACTCTTACTACTTGATTAATCTCACATTACCTCAAACATGCAAGAATGCACGTACACAAAGACAAAGCAATCACCAAAAAACAACATTTAAAAATGGCTTAAATGCAGACAAGAGTGGTGCAGTAAGACTTTCTTGAAAAAAATATTGATAAAAATACTAAAAGGGTCATTCCGTTCCAACTCACCTGAAATTTTGAAAATTTGACAGTGACCGACTCAGATTTTTTCGATAATTTGAACACCCACAAAATGTTGACTGCCAAATCCTTGTGGTTCTTATGACCACTTAAACATTTTAACCCCGCCCTCTTTTTTCACCCCCTATATTGGGTTAGTGAGTTTATGGCAATTTCAGAGGCCTATATCTTAAATTCCAGAAAAGATATTCCCCTGAAAATTGATATTTATGATGACTGGCACCGAAATTATCAGAATCTATTGTCAAAAGTGGTATGCAACATTTACTTTTTATATAACAGGTCCTCAAAAAACCTACATTTGTACATCCCCAAAAATCCAAATTGGACATTTTCACCTCTGGACCCATATTCCCATCCCTGCCATCCCATATTCCCATCCCAAGAGGATTTGTTGAAAAAAAGAATTCTGAGACGGTCACTGTCAATCCCCAGGTGAATTGGTACAGAATTACCCAAAACAGTAATTATCAAATGCAAGAGGGATACAAAGCCATGCTACATATTTGAATAATACTTTATTTCTTTTCTTTTGGTGTGTTTATATACCGTAGAAAGGGATTCTCCTAAGCGGAGATTCAGCTAATGGCCAATGAGAAACCGCGATGGAAGAAGCTTGTGACTAACTGGCAGATAATCAATTTATCTCACCCTCATTGCAGCGGATTCCCTGGTACCCTGCAACACATGCACAGCCAAACGGGTCTTGAAGGCAAAAGAGTACTCCCATGCAGGCTTCACCATGGCGATCTTGACTATTTGTACAAACAAGTGATCCACCCAGACCCCACCTATTTCTTCCTTTGGCTGCAAATTTAATAAAAATCATAATTTATATATTTTTCCCTTAATCGACAAAGCTATAATTAAACCTACTGCTCACTAGTGCAGATGTCTTAACCTCTTCACCAATGAGAAACTGATGGCAACTTTTTGCTCCAAATGTTGTTATTTTTACAAATGAATTCTTTTTCACACTTTTTTCATAATTTATATCAACATTACCAATGTTGTAAATTCCCTTTATACATTCTGAAAACCAAAATGTACAAAGGGGCGATACTGGGTGTCTTTCATTCCAAGGATGAGAGGATGTATAATAAGGGAATACAAAAAACTTACAATGCACAAGGGTCATGGCACTGGTTAAACATTTATTCCCATTCATAAATGCCCATCTCGATTTGTTTTTCAACATGTTAATATGTCCTTTGTTTTGATAATGAGCCATTTCAGAAACTGACACTAAATCCATTTTTGAGAACTTACCAATATGACAGTTTGAACCACTGAAGCCTGGTGGGCAAATACAGAGCCCAGACTTGTCATTGCAAACACCGCCATTATAACACACTGGGCATGTGTTCTGACAATCGTTGGAGAGTCCCCACTTATTACTTGGACAATCTAAGCAAAAAAAACACAACATAATTTGATTAAACAAGTGATTTCATGATATCCGATCTACTATAAAATGTTATCAGAGGTGTTAGTATGCATGCATATCACCACATCAGTGCAAAAATGTAATTCAGTATACTAACCCTAACCTCTAAAGGTACCCTGCTGAATGCAACAGAACGAAACAACAGAAAAGTGTGCAGGCTGCTCAATTGCAACAAGATTCATCCGCTAGAACAATGGTTCTTTTGTTCTCTGCTGAGGGCAACAAGATGTAACAACTTGTTACATTTGTTGCATCTTGTTGCATTGAACATGATTAGGGTTAAGGTTAAAGAGGTGCTCTAAGCAAATAGCATTCCCCATTTAGATTTTGGTAATAAAATGGATTTTGTTTAGGTTTCCTTTTGACATAATATCTCAATTAATAATATTTGCTAAGAGCCCCCCTATAACCATTGATGCACAAATGAGATTTGTTTAATATGAGCCAGAGTGGTACATCTTTCAAAACTCCTTGAATGAACATACATACATACATACATACATACATACACACACATATTTGTGCATTACCATCAACGTGAGGACTTTCCTTTCTTCCCTTAATATAACATTCTCCCATAGCCTAAGCACGCAAAAAAAATGTGAGGACACCAAAACACAAAGACTTCCAATGTGAGGACAGCATTGTTCCCTTTGTGTTTCTTTGTTCTGCTGTCCTCACTTTGCTTGTAATACCGTTACACACATACACACATACACACATACACACATACACACATACACACTTACACACATACACACATACACACATACACATATTTGTGCATTACCATCAACGTGAGGACTTTCCTTTCTTCCCTTAATATAACATTCTCCCATAGACTAAGCACGCAAAAAAAATCTGAGGACACCAAAACACAAAGACTTCCCATGTGAGGACAGCATTGTTCCCTTTGTGTTTCTTTGTTCTGCTGTCCTCACTTTGCTTGTAATACCGTTACACACACACACACACACACACACACGCACACACGTGTGTAAACACCGGCATTCGGGGACTTCCTTTGTCAAATTCCTTTGTCCAAAAATACGGGGACGGATTGTTCTCCATTGTGAGAGCAACCGGGGACCATTGTCCCTTTTGTTATACGTCCCCGGTTTGAATGCGCTCACACACGCACACACACACACACACACACACACACACATATGAACGGTTCGCGAGCAAAGAAAAATTGGCTGATGCCGAACTCGAACCCGCGACCTCTCGATTACCGTACGAGCGCTCTACCAACTGAGCTAACCAGCCCCTATGTTGGTGGGCGGTCCACTTATGCCAATTTTCTATTGCTCTATGGGGCCAGGTCAGAGGCCAAACCATATCTGCCGAGTAGCCAGGGATCAAGCCCCGGTCAGATGCAAACAACCCAGGTAACGGCAGTAGCGGGGATCATATATATATATATATATATATATATATATATATATATATATATATATATATATATATATATATGACCCCCGCTATATATATATATAAATGTAGCGGTCTATCTTGAAGTAGAGTGCTCAATGCCACATAGACAGAGCATATTATACTTGCAGTAAAACTAGTGGAACGCTGGTAGTTGTAACTCCGAGTTTCACGCGTTATGCGATCATCAGGCAACTGATCAGTTGTCTGATGATCGCATAACGCGTGAAACTCGGAGTTAGAGCTACCAGCGTTCCACTAGTTTTACTACAAGTATATATATATATATATATATATATATATATATATATATATATATGTATGTATGTGACGTAATTCCAATTCGCACATGCTGGCTGCAACAATAATCAGATGGCCAATGGAAATGCAGTGACCACCCTTGTTATAGGGATTTATGCATAGGTTATAATTACACACAACGGTTTGCCAACCTTTGAACAGGAAATTCCAAAAAGAATGCTGGTACTACCAATGCTTGCGCGTATTACGTATCAACTTACGAACAGGATTGTGCAAGTTCAAAATTTACATTTTGTTGCTAAGGCCAAACAGTTTCTGACCAGTTTCTGGTCTCCGCGTGCGTCACCTCAGACCCACGTGTCAGCATTTTTAGTTTTCTTTTCTTTTTGCTATGAAACGCAGTCCAATTGCAGCAAAAAATTGCTAGATCAATTCGAATTCTGCCGTACTGTGCTTTAAACAACTTTTTCACATAGGGATATGAATGTTTGCCCAATTTGTGAGGCCTCTCTTAGTCACCATACTTTGTATATGGGAAATTTGGTCCCCGCGTATACAATGTATGGCGTATTTCCCTGATGGCAAAAAGAAAAAGATGACTGGAAAAAAGCCGCATCACCGCACCATTGTTGAAGCCAACCAATGACCAGAAACCGGAGACTCTTTTTTTGGCCTAAGTTGCAACTGACAGGATGGTGATAATATTATGTTAACTTGTCATATTTTAGGTAAAACTTGTAGCTTTGCATGGTGAGGATGATAAGACTAATTGCGGTGACACCATGTGAAATCTCAATTTAGTAGTAATTAGTTCTGAAAAGAACTGGAGGTACAACTCGACGTTTCGATCAGTATGCTCTGAGGACGATCGGAGCATACTGATCGAAACGTGGAGTTGTACCTCCAGTTCTTTTCAGAACTAATTACTACTCAATTGAGATTCCACATGGTGTCACCGCAATTAGTCTTACTTGTCATATTTTGTTCTACAGCCAAAGTAAACTTAAAAGATCAGCCATGTACCTTCTGTTGCAAGTCTCGGACTCAAGTTTCATGACTCAAGACTTAGACTAAAACTCCACATTAAGGACTCATCAATCTCAATGTATGAGGACTTGAATATAAGTCTGGTGGACCGACAGTACATGTAGGGGTTTTAAATTAAGGTTGCATTTGCTATCAATTAAATAAGGAATAGCATAAACTTCGGATACATGCAACATAACTGATAATGTGAACAATACCATTTAAATGTACAAAACTTGAATATACCGTCAAAGCATGCTTTTGTATTTGCTTTCCTTTTATTAACAAGGTAAATTGAAAATTACAAGTAACACAGGTGATACATTCTGAACAAAAAATTGAAATTATCAAGAGTAAAAAAAACAAAAACAAATTACTTCTAACAATAAGTCGTAAGATAGCATGCACTCCCCCTCCTCTGCGGCCATTTTCATAACATTCATATACTCCTGCATCCGCTGGAGTAACCTGTCTTATATATGGTGTCTGGTTACCATCCCAATCACTTTTCTTTGCTGTGGATTTTCTCCATCGCAGGCCTGAGGGTACTGTTGATGGGAATGTAACTCGTAGGGAAACTGAATCCCCTACACTGACTGTGATTGTCTGTCGCTCTGGGAGAATAACCGCTGTGAATTGAAACAAAACAAACACAAAGAGGTTTAAATAAATTAAAAAATAAAACAAGAAAAGGTTATCATTTGCAAATTGAAACTGAATGCTGCACTATCTATCTGAGAGCATTTCCTCCTCACTGACTTGGGTCCATTCCTACTGCCAGCGAAGCACGCACAACCCTAACTGTTAATTGCCTATTGCAGTGCTGGCATACAAGATGAATGATTCCTAATGCAAACCACAAATCTCCGGACAGGCATATCTATTTGAATAGTTACAGGACAGTCCTACTTTGGTTCAAAAGATAATACATGTTTTTTGTTGTAATTTCAATTTCATCCACAACTATTTACGTGTAGATCCAACTTCCCTGAAAGCAAAAAGGAATACCAACAAGGATGTGCAACGCTTGTACAAGTATCAATCACCGTGAGGGAATATTCTGCCTGAAGTGATTTTTATCTTGAGAAAAAAACAGATTGCTAATTTAGTGAAATTTGTTGCTTTGCATGGTGAAAACGATAAGTAAAGACTTTTTGCAGGGACACTATGTGAAAATTCTCTTTTGAGTAGTAATAGTCCTGAAAAGAACTGGTGGCTACAACTTGATGTTTCCATCAGTATGCTCTGATCATGTTCAGGAGAATGCCGCACTCTGGGAGACCCTGCTACTTAAGTAGATTGCTGAGGGATTTGCACTAAAACAATTAGTGCATTGTTGCGAGCAGGTGGGAATTGGTGGAACTGGGATCCTTACAGTGGCAGGGGAAGAGGAGTGTGTGCTCTCTGAACTGAATCAGTTAGTAATAAGCACAGGGGGAGGGATTGTTAATGTAGACACAAAAGTTGTTGGATTGCTGGATTTTGTAAAACATCAAAAACCTGCACCAGACTTTTTTTTTTTAAACGTGAGCTTCAATTGTGATGAAATTTTCACAGGTTAGTTTCTTGAAATGAGCATACATTACTAAATAGCAATGTTGTACACATGTACCTTCCCTTTAATTAACTGTATTTACATGAATTTAAGTACTTCACTACATCAGTGAACAGTATTGGCCTAATGTTGCACAAACTATTATATTATTATATCACCACACAACAGGCTGGTAACCTTACTCTTTAGGGTCTAACTGGGATGTATTAAGTGCCCTATCCCTAGTAAATGGACAAACAGTTTATTATGCTTATAACAGGCCTCCCAGTGCCTAATCTACCAAATACATGTATAGGTTTTTTAAGCAAAATATTGGCAGAAAATATAAGAGCGGTACACATGTTACAGTTTGGCTACTGTTTTGGCTTCATCTCTTTATACTTAGGAAGTAATTTTTCTTCAAAGCCATGAGGATTTTATGAGGAAGTTGCAAATGTGTTGCAGGAGATCAAAAATATAGGTTTTTATAGGTATTATAGATTTCGCCGGGAGGCCTGTTCACATGTAACAGCCCCATTCTACATGTATAATGACAAACATTTTTGTAGAAAATTATACTTATAAAACCCTGTTCTCAAGTAGCAAAACATTTTAAGCTTATAAAAGCTCTCATCCATGGGTTTAAATCTGGGTGTGTTTAAGGGGGAGATATACTTTTAACCAGGGGGTGATGGTCCACAGGATCAGACCCCCCTCCCCCCCTCCCCCCAGAATTTGTCATACAGAAAATAATATATTTTAAAAAAGGGAAATTTGTTTTGTTGAAATATGTATTGTCCGTTTGTTCCTTTGTCTTTTTGGGTGTCATTTGAGTGTCATCTTTATGACAGCCGTGGGATACTGATTAGATTCTGATTAGTTGTGTGTCAGAAATGTTACATAAATTGACTGATTTTTTTTTTTTTTTTTTGCAGTGTTTGGGGAGGGGGTTAGTTCAGACATGCTTACCATTGTCATTCAAAGTTATTGTTGTTATTCTTTCGATCATTGCTCCTGTATTTATCTCACAGTAGAAGACACCAATTCTATACAGACAAGATGAATCAGTACTGCCACTACAAGAACATCCACCACTGGGACACCTCATATATCGTCTTACATAATGGTATCTAGTATTATATGATATAGAAGGTACACAGGATGTGCATGACGGCAAACTAGTACCACCTGGGCCTGTTCTTACTTCCCGACCAAATGTAACCTCAGCATTTCTTATGTCTTCGTTTCCTATGTAGCCACCAATAAATTGATCTTTATTAGAACTGGCAAGAACTGGGCGAAAATTAAAGCATGTGAAATCCACAAGTTCACCTGTAAAAGAAAAACAAAAAATAACAAAATATCAAGTCATTATTCATTCGACGAAACATGATCACGATAGGGTCTATTAACAGTCAGTCAAGACCAGCTGCCTAGTTATTGTCGGTGATAATAACCAGCAAGCATGCAAGCATGCATGCAAGTTTGCATGGGAATGAACCAATCTGAGTTTGTATCACTTGACACGAACTCACAGGCCAAGTTGGAATATCATTAATTCTCATTGGATTTGTCAGATCATTTCTGGCTCAGTTTCAATACAAATGGCACTGGATATTGAAATAACAGTTCAATGTTCAACTTCCTTTTTGCAGGATAAAGACCGTGTGACAAACTTTTATTCCCTTATTAGTGGCAATTTGATTTAACTCTTTCTACCCGGAAGGAATTATGTCATGTGTATGGACAGAATTGTTTTTATTACTGTAATTTGATACGGTAAACAATCAAGGTCAAGTGTGGAAATAATGAATATTTTGTTTATCTTTTGCCAATTGCAGAGAGTAAGGTATCAAAATAAAGGTTATGACTCACTGGGTCAGTGTGAATATCGAGATGGGGATCATCTTGGGATTACCCATAATTCATTGCAGCCATCCAAATATAAACTTATGTTTACACTATGAATAACTTTACCCTGAAAATGCCCTGAAAATCTGTTTTACCGTGAAATAAATAGTTCACAGCAATTTCATGATGACACAACACCGTGAAAACGCCATGAAATACTGTTGGGATTCCTTCGCCGTGAAAACACCATGAACTCCTTGTGGCAGTTTTGGGGCAGCTCATTCTTGAGAGCGCCGTGAATTTGCCCTGAAATCACTGTAAACATTATCGCCAATATCTGAGAGGAAGAGACACCATGAACTTGCCGTAAAATTACGGTGAACTGTTATTTCATGGCAAAACGGATTTTCAGGGTAAAGTTATTCATAGTGTTATCGTTCCCCACAATAATCTATAAATCTATTATTAAGTTATTGGTTGAAAGTTTTCAAATTATGCATTGTATGATAAACAATAGTGGTTTACATGTATGTCAGAATATGTCAGGGCATAATAATATTACCCATAATGCTTTGTAATCCCCTGTTTACATAAATCATAATTTACAACCTTGATACAACATATTTGTATATTGTTTCTGTTATGCAATAATGTAAACAATCAAGGTCTAGTATGGAAATTATTAATAATTTGTTAATATTTAGACAGCTGGTAGAATCATTATTATCATTTGTAACATCTGTTAAAATTTTGCTGTTGTTACTTGCCCAATTGCTGTTCCTATGAGCACAATTTGCCTGGGACATTGCTTGCTGTCACGGTCGCACCATGGTGCCATGTATAGTACATGTATAGGCCTATCGCTATACCGCTACCGCAATCAAAACATACGACCTTAGATTCAATAATAATAATAATAATAATGTATAGATTTATATAGCGCACGTATCCACCAACTAAGTGGCGCTCAAGGCGCATTATATTATTATCCCTGCTCATAAGGCTCATAAGGCTCATAAATCATTCCTGAAACCATCTCAGCTCCCTGGGGAGTATACAGCTCAATTGCTGCCATTTCTAGCGCATATAGAGCAAACCATCTCTGCCTTCACAGGTACCCATTTAACCCCTGGGTGGAGAGAAGCAACCATGGTTAAGTGTCTTGCTCAAGGACACAGGTGTCACGGCCGGGGCTCGAACCCACACTCTGCTGCTGGCAACACCAGAACTTGAGTTCAGTGCGCTAGACCGCACGACAATCCACTTTACGTGCATTATACAACAGAATCGGAGTAGTATTTCGTCTGTGCCGTTGTCAATAAACAATATTTATTAGCTAATTTGCATTAGGAGTGCATGACCTCGAATTCTTATTGGTTAGTTGTGCATTCTGTTGTCAAAATAAGTCAAAACAAGACCTGTTGTCAGGTATGTCATGATAAGCCGATAAATTGGCGCGCGTCAAATTACGGGGCGTGCGTGAGCTGTTATATCGGCGCGCAGGCAGGAAAGAGTTAAACTACAAACTGTTCATCAGAGTCACTGGTGGATCGGGGAGGGGAAGGGGAGGGGGAAAAAGAGGCTATGGCCCTCCAAACTTTTTCCACCAAAGGTATATACCCCTCAAAAACATTTTGTTTTTATAGGAATATATCAATCAATCCAAAAAGCAATCATTGTTGGTTGAGTTTGAAAATTAAAAGGTAACTGACAACAGCATCATGAACTACAATACCTTGGAACTTGTTCCTGAAAATACAGATATTGCACTAAAGGAACTAGAATCAAAACATTTCAGGGTCCTTAAGCGGGCCCAGGTTCAGCTGCCATGAATGGCTTTGTGCTTCTCGCTGGCAAGTCCACCTCTCCAACATTTGGCCTAGATTCACAGGGATAGCTCACACCAGATTTTGAAGGTCTTTCATAGGGCCATCATAAATAAATTTTGACTGTAAAACTATGCGCCTCATATTTGTTTGTGTGAAATATGTAATTTAAAAGTATTTGTCTTCCTGAAAAATGATACATCTTTAAGGCAAAGGTTTGAGTTGGCACAAGTACAAGTTGGCACAAGTTCAAGTTGTCATTAAGTTGGTGAGGGTACAATTTAGTGTAAGAGTTTGCAAAGGTAATGTACAAGTCGGATGGGTATGAGATGCAATGAGATGATTAGAATTCCTGTTTTATACCCCCTAAAGTGCTTATTCCAATTATAAAACACACTAAGTGCAACTTAATCAGTTCCCACAGGTATTACTTTCCTTTAAAGAACCATTCACTATTGGTAAAATGTCTGTAAATGCTAGAGATACAATATGAAATAGAAACCAACGTAAAAGTTTCAGCTAATTTTGTTGTGTTATTTACAAAAAAATAATGAAAATGCACATGGTAATTTTATTATTCCCAAACCTAAATGTGAAATCTTTAAAAACAGTTTTAGTTACAGAGCTCCTTCTTTTTTAAATGGCGTCCCTTTCACCACTCGTTCAAACTCTTATTCTTCATTCAGGCGTTTGCTGAAGGAAGGCAAGGTTTGAAGTAATATTATTATTATTATGTCAAAGATTACCTTGTGTTTTGCCCGAGATGTTGGTATACAATTGATAATTAATTTGCTTTGATGGTTTTTATTGGGGGAGGATGGGGGGCGCTCGTATTTCTAAATTGTGTTGTTTCATTTTTTTTTTTTTTAAATAGTTTTTTGCTCCATTTTTAATCTTCCCTTTTAGTCCTATCTTTAATCAGTATGGTAGACTGGGAGGGGGGTCTATTTGTGCAATTTAGTCCTTTACGTTTTATTTCGTATGTAATTGTCCGTTAAGACTGTTTTATCATTATTATTAATTCATCTGTACCTCCTGTAATAATTTTTGTATAATATTGATTTTTTAAAAATATAATATGAGGGCCCCAAATGATCAGCTGTGCTGGATGGGTTACCCTCGTTAAAGATGGCTTTAAATTAAAAAAAAATGCATTCAGATTTGTTTGCATGCATTCTATGGTGTGATCTATTTCTAATTTGTAGTGTACAAATGACGTTACAGCATGCCAGATGAATAATATTAGCCCAGAAATGGTTGTTATAATCACCTTGTGTGTGCGGGTCAGATTAATTTATTGGGATCAAGCAACTTTTTAGATTATAACTAGAGCTTAAGTGTTTGTTAGAACAAACACACGGTGTTCGAGTCAACTTCCGGTTCAATCAAATTATCAACGATGATGTCAATATCATATTGTGCAAGGGTTTATCATCTTTTAAAATAACAATATCAATTTCATATTCAAAAGACATATCAATTAAATATCAGATTAGGTGGTTTGAAGGTCATATAGGACCTCCTCATGATTATGAAAAAATATCAAATTTGTCAACTTATACATCAAATTGAAGCTATCAGATATGACCTTTTAACATTTGTAAAATCGTTACTTCGTGTGCCACTAATTGGACCATTGGCAAAGCATTTATGGTAACTCATTTCACAAGAATTACAAGCTATTAATGTAAGGAATTCAATTGTGTTTTTTGTTTTCTAATAGGTCATTTAGTTCTTGAGATATTGGCTGTTGAGATTTAAGCAATAAATTAGAAATTAACAAGTGTGACTTGGAACACTATGTTTTTTATTTTAAATATTGACACTAGCCCAACACATGCTTTTCAAAAACCATGCTAGATGATAAATCAACATCAAAATCACTCATATGGAAATAGTTTGCCAGGGTTGTAGGCAGCCAGATCAACCTATTCAGCATTATTATGGGCATAAAGTCACAAAGTTGATTTAGGGTAGAAGGGGACTACATGTATAGTAACTGGATTAAACTTGGCTGCAAATTCAAAGAGTAGGAAGTGTGGGTTAAAACGTTTGGGGGAGCTGGGGGTTACTGAAGACACTGAAGCATGGAAGAGCATATAAATATTTCCCCTTTCCTTGTTTTTCCAACTTTGCCAAGGAAAAGTTAGCCTGTGAGAGAAGAGTCTTTACACTCCTGAGATTTCAATTTCCATGTTGTGATTAATTTTTCCCTACATGGAACATAATAGAAAGTTAGCTAATAATTGTGCATTTCATCCATGTTCATGTATCAGGTACCACAGAGTCTACTCAAAGCACAGCCGTATAGTAGTTGGGTGAGGAAGAAACAATACAGCTTATGTCAAATAGCTGATGTCTGCAGTCTCCAAAGTTTGTATGGATATCAGCTAATTAGCCTTTCATTAGAAAACAAGCTTATAACTACTACATGATAAAGTTGGAAGAAAGCTTGCATCCGTGCTTTCCATCTTCCCCTGCCACCCGCAGAAGAGCTGTCAAAAAGTAAACAATTCAAACAAAATTAAATGTAATTATATCCACTGGATCAAATCTGATGATTGCTCGCCCTTTTCATTTTGTTTATGGAAAAACCTTTCAATTCTAGATTTAAATGAAGCCAACATTGGTATTTATGTCTTGGTATTAAGCCTTGTACACAAATTAATTTAATTGATGGACTGCATGTTTATATACTGAGAGTGATCTTTATTTATAATATACTTCACTTTCCAGGTTAAGTTTCTAACAAAAATATAATGATAGTGACACTGTAATCAAGCATCTCCTTATTGTGACATGCTTATAAATTGTCTTTGTTTTCACCTAATCTGCAAATAATTAAAAAATAATGTATAACATTTGAAAACAAATTCTACATTGATTTTTACATTTTCAAGATTGTACACATGATTGGCAAAATGTCTGTAGCTGCATCCATACTACAGAATTACAACCTAAAGATCAGATGCCATTTTGTACATAAATGTTTAGACATTGAAATAATCAAGAGTTGCATGGGTGCTTGTAAATTGCTAATAAAACAACGAAATACATGTTTATTTTAACTGTCTGTTGGGTTTCATGACTTGACTTTTGTGGTTCCACATTTCCCTTCCCCACAATCAATTGAAACCACTTTGTTGACCTGTTTAACCTACTTGTAACCAATGTAGAAATGGGTGTAAATGGTCTTACACATGTAACAAATGAACCCAACCATGATCCTTTGTTGACAAGAAAACAGAAACAATCTGCATTTATAATAAATGTACGCTCTGTATGTACGATTTAGTGACAGTTCAGAATGGGTGACGTTCAGGGGTTGTCATTGGAATCGGTAATTTTGGAATAAAATGCCTGCCCCCTCCTTCCCAAGTTCTTGGTGATGGCATGTACTGCCACTGGTGATGAACCAACACATTTGTTTTCTAAAATTCTTTGGTCTATCATTGCAGCACTATAGAATCCAAGAACTAGGGCAGGGGAGGGGCAAACAAGCAATGAAAGTATAAGGGGCCCAAATTACCAATTTCATTGACTGACGACTACTGCTTCATTATGTCGAAACTCACACCCAGCATCAATTCTGCATAGGTGAAGTTGCAAGATGTTTCTGTCCTCTTTCTAACAAAAATAAGATTGAAAAGAGGAGTAGAGGCTTAGATTTAAATAAATGTTGTTTAACTGACATGGATTGGAAAGTTGGTTATCAGATACGCACCTTCTCTTGGACTGAAATGCCAGTACTGCTATAGCAAAAAATAATAACATATTATACTAAACCTTAATTTTTTGTAATAAACAACCATTAAAACTAAATGAAATGTTCATCATTGGTATTTGATAATGAACATTAACTTCAACCTTGTAACACGTTAACATTAGATCTCCTGAAAATTATTGTGAAATGTGAAAATCTGTGAAAATTTATTAAAAATAGGTGCTCCCCCTCATGTTTCATAAAGTTTTTTATTATAACAATATCAATTTCATATTCAAAAATAATATCAATTTTGCATTAGAATGTGTTGACTTTGGACTTCTTGTTTGGACCGGAAGTAAAGGTCAGAACAGGTGATTTGAAGGTCATATATATGCCACAACGAAACTTCCTCATGATCATGAAAAAATAACGTTAGTACTTGCTTTGGTTCAATTTCTGAGATTGGAAAATAATCCCTTTTTAAAAATGCCACTAAGGGGCGCTCTGAACTTTGATGATGTTAATATCAAACATATTTTTTGGAGAATAATAAGATGTCACTATCACTTTATCCGCAGAAGTCATATTCAAATTTCCTATGATTTTTGAGATTATTATGTTTCTAAACCTGCCACAAGAGGGCACTGTGACAGGTGAAGACGTCATCAGTCACATTTTTTTTAAAGGTCACATGTCAATAGTAATTTCGTCCACTGAAGGCATATACCCTATCCGGTTTCGACGGGAAAGAGAGGTCTGATTGGGGTCATATCTGTGTACGAAATGTCACATAATTCAAGATCTGTAAGATGATGCAAAGATTGTGTAAATATCTTTTGTGGTTCATAAGATATGATTTTTGGAAATATTAAACTTTGATTTAGTGTAATTCGTTATCTGATGCCTTAACCATGACGTCACAACCTAGGATACAACTACATGTTAAGGTCTAACTATGTGTTATGTTTTAAGGTTCTGTACCAGAATAATGCTGAAAATATTTAGGCCTTAATCTTTTTTATTTATTTATTTATTTATTAATGATAATGAAACATATCATTTGGTTATTACATAAATTAAAATGAAAGAAAATTCACTGACCATTTAGAAATTTGCCCAACAATTTTGGAAAAAGTTACCAACCATTTTGTTTTTCTAGACTCTTTTTTGCCACATTGTTTATTAAACAATCATTGTGGGAAATTTATTGATGCTTTTCGTTTAAAAATTGTACACATTATTCCATTCGCAAAAGTAAATTTAATTAAGTTGATAAAATAATAAAAAGAAAAGAAATAAAATACATAAGTTAAAATAAATAAGTCAAATTTAATTGATTTTGTATTTAAATTAACTCAGTGCCTGAAAACTTTTTGTCAAGGGAGCATTGGAAAACTGTTACCCTGAAATTGATTGGCCATAAACGAATGAAAAAAGAAAAAATCTTCACGATGAGTTAATTAAAGTCATGAATGCCAACTTAAAAAACAATCTGTTAGAATTCACTCTTAGATTTAGAACAAGCGTTAACAATTCCAAAACTGTGTACAAAAATAACATCTTGAAATAAAGGACAACGATAGTGAAATTACCGTAAACTGTGTGGACTGAAGTTCCTTGTATGCTTAGCAAGGATGCCTTTGTTGCCAAGCCAATATTTTAAAATAAACACCTAACAATTTGGGAAAAAATTACTTACCATTTTGTTGTTCTAGACTCTTTTTTTCTAGACTCTTTTTTGGTTATTAAACAATCATTGTGGAAGTTTATTGATGATTTTTGATTAAATATTTATACACATTATTCCATTTGCAAAATTAAATTCAATTAAGCTGATAAAATAATAAAAAGAAAATAAATCTCTTGCTTCAAAATCAAAAGTGCCTGAAAACCTTTTTCACCAGATTTCAAATTTCAAGCCACGTTTTAAACAAAATTAAATTTACAAAATAATATGCTTGGGTGTCTCAGAATCATTTTTACCAAAGGTGCAATGCCGAGTGTTGACAATCTTAAAATCTTCCAATCTGCATGGTCTGTGCTCTAACCATTTTGTTAAAAGTACGACTGTTCTTTCTGAATAATGGACATCATCAGGATATTTCACTGCAGTGGTAACTTCTAGTGTATTGGGTTCCTCTATTCACCACATATCTTGTGAGTCATGTTGTACTGTGGGTGGTTTTCGTTTCTTCTTACGCTGGAAGATAATAAATAAATAATTTCAATTTCAAATGTTTGTTTACACCTCTTTCAATAAAACACAGATCTATGTATTGCCAAAGTATAATTATGAGCCCATCAGTACTGGTAACACTCATTCTGGAACTTCTGGCATACTTCTAACAATCAATTTGTGAAATGTCTCATTTTAAGGTGATTAACTTCCTCACTACAAGAGAAATACAAGTAGCCAGGGGAAGAAACAAATACATGGACCATACATCACCTACTTTATGTGACACTGTAAAGTATAGGTATCAACTAATTTTAATCTTAAAATTATAAGAAAAATTACCTTTTATAGATGTTTTTCAAACATCCCCAACAGAAAAGAAATCACACAGGGGTCAAATCTGGTGGCCATTCATATTCAAAAATATATCAATTTTGCATTAGAATGTATTGACTTTGGACTTCCTGTTTGGACCGGAAGTAAAGGTCAGAACATGTGATTTGAAGGTCATATGACACAATGAAACTTCCTCATGATCATGAAAAATAACATTAGTACTTGCTTTGGTTCAATTTCTGAGATTGGAAAATAATACCTTTTAAAAATGCCACAAGTACATGTACATTTTGTATACAAGAAATTACTAAAATTAATATCAGCGTAACTTTGTTTTATGATTAAAAGAACACTTATTACTCAAAATAACTGACATCCAAAACAACATATTGGTGTATGTTTTACTTTGTTTTCATCTTCCTTGTTATTTTCAACCATTTTACATAATAACTCAACAGGTTTTAAATTACTGACATTATTATCAGAAGTGTCCTTAACAGATAATTATCATAAAAATAGTTTTGGTAAAGGTAAAGGTAATAGCAGGTAATATCGTAAGAACAGGTTTTTTGTATAAGTTTAAACATGAACAATAACATTCAATTATCAAGAAAAAAAACATTCAATTTTCTCAAATTATCAGAAGTGTCCTTAATAGATAATGATCTTAAGAATATTTTTTGTAAAAGTTTAAAGGACCTCATAGTAAAACAAATAAATGAAAAGGAATTTAAAAAATGTTGAATACTTGTATTTGCCTTTGGATGTCTTACCTCATCATTGTCATTTTCTTTTTAATTATGGCTTTATGTCATTCTTCTTTTTATTATTAATATAAACACTTTTCGTTCTGATAATTTGACTGGGAGTTTAAACAACAATAACTGTCTCTATGAATGTATGACGTGATGCAATTCGGCCTGTTGCTAATGCCGACTACCGTCAAGTCATTTTACACTTAAGCATTCCCACGCGTAAGCATTATTGGTATAGCAATCATGCAGTTTTATTTCACACGTGATAGAAAGAAAAAATTAAAAGGAACCAATGGAACCAATTTATTAGGATTATTAGGAAGCATACTTCTAAGCGCAAGATTCCAATGACAGTCAAAGTCTGCGTTTGAAAAAGACATTTCTAGAGGGCGCTTCTAAGGCGTATTTATTGGTGTCATCATGTCCGTGTAAAAAGTTTCAGCGGGTTTCCGTTATCCTGTCTTTATAATTGGCTCAAGATTTTGATTTTCATGTCGTATCATTTTAAAGCAAATAAATTAAGAGCAATACATTTTTTGTGTCGGAATAGATTCAATGTTGATCTTTTTCCAGGTGCCCAGGTGGACATCTCTCGGTGAAGCCCCTCTTCCATTCCATTTCCACTATTAAAAAAATCATAACTCCTGAAGTATACAATGGATTTTCCCAATCTATCTATACCTCATATGAAAGGTCTTGGAGTACTAAACAATTAATGCACAGACATGACCCCAATTTGACTTTGTCTTCCGGTTCAAACCGAAGTTGGAAATTCAAAAATTCATATCTTAAAAAGTACTTATCACTACCAATTTGTACAGCATCTTCTAGACCAATAAGTTGGCTAAAACCTTTACACGGACATAACAACCGTTTGATTTTGTCTTCTAGTCAAAAACGGAGGTTAAAACTCACATGCTTAATGACCCACATTCAGTTTATGTTCACCATTGTGCGGTAGCAATTCTAACTATAGAGGGCGCTATACAACTTTAGTGGTCTTTACAATCAGTGCAGAAATGAATTCGTCTTACTCTGGCTCCTATGCCAAGTTTAGAGTGAAGTTTCCCGTTACACTATTCTGATTGCTTAAAACACTTCATGTATTTGAGTCAGTTTCTTAATATGTGTATAATATCAGAGTTGTAAAGTAATTGACCTTTTGTTGCATAAGCATTAAAATGGTTTTCTTTATTTGAAAATAAATCACTATATTGATGTAAAATAAAACACATTTCCATAGCATCGTTGTTAATTATGTCCTAATAATTCAGTGTTGCACACGTGTTGTGACGTCATGATGACATGAAATATTTAGCAAATACTCAGAAACGAAGTTTCAAAGTTTATATCGTGAAATATGGAAATCGTTGATGATTATGATGTGTTTGAGCAAGTTTCTACTAATTTGTGTATCAATGCAAAGAATGAAAAGTACTTGACATTTGGATACAGTAATATTTACAGACTTGATTGATATTTTAAGTTTAAAATCTACATTTTATGTTAGAAATAAAACAGATTTCAGTTATTGCCCTCGTGGAGAGTTTTACATTTTTACATTTTATAAATTTGAAAACACACGGCCATACAAAATCGTTTCAACGTTTGTAAACAAAACAAAGGTCTCTAATTTTCTAACACAGAAAGAAAATCTTTGTTTTTAAGTGATACGGTAAAACAGTAAATTTTTTACATGTATACACAGTGTAGTTACTACTAGCTGATGGCTGTTATTGACATTTTTACAATAAATTACAATGGTATGACGACAGACAATTGGATGAATAATAATAGAGGGCAGTATATCGTTTGGAAGTTTGTTTGGAACATAATGGTCGTAAACCCAGTCTTTTACACTTTGTAAAGAATGTTGTAGACTCCGTTATGTTGAACGCTAGTCAAGCTTTATTTAGTAGCAACACAAGTTCACATACAGGCATGTAAGCGGCCATGTTATGAGTGATGCATGCTGGGATACACTAGATTAGACTTGTGCAAGGCGTACCGCCATCCTCTCTTCTAGGTTTTGTTTTAACACTTTGAATAAAACAATCTGCTTTATAAAATGAACATTGGTTTCATCAAGTGTCGTGGCCCGAGCGGTCTAGCGCACCGAACTCAGTTCTGGTGTTGCCAGCGGCAGGGTGTGGGTTCGAGCCCCGGTCGTGACACTTGTATCATGAGCAGGTACTTAACCATAATTGCTTCGTCCTTCGGATGGGACGTAAAGCCGTAGGTCCCGTGTGTTGTATAATGCACGTAAAGTGGATTGTCGTGGCCGAGCGGTCTAGCGCACTGAACTCAAGTTCTGGTGTTGCCAGCAGCAGAGTGTGGGTTCGAGCCCCAGCCGTGACACCTGTGTCCTTGAGCAAGACACTTAACCATGGTGCTTCTCTCCACCCAGGGGTTAAATGGGTACCTATATGAAGGCAGAGATGGTTTGCTCTCTATGCGCTAGAAATGGCAGCAATTGAGCTGTATACTCCCCAGGGAGCTGAGATGGTTTCAGAATGATTTATGGCCTTGGCATGAGCCTTTATGAGCAGGGATAATAATGCATGCGCCTTGAGCGCCGCCAGTTTAGTGGATACGTGCGCTATATAAATCTATACATTATTATTATTATATTGGGTGTAAACTGAAGTCTGGTAATTTAGAGTCTAAGTGTTTCACTGATTTGAAGATCACTATCTAAAATTTAAAAACACTGGGTGCGTAAATGTAGCAAGATAAACAATTAACTATCCTTTCCTCTGAGAAACAAACTGGAAGTTCAAGCAATAAGGCGTTAAAAAGACAAAAAAAAACTAAATATAATGCCTGGGTACTGAGATAGACTGTCTAGTACTCAATGCGTACAAGAGGATTATTCTGCCCTTATTTTTAGGTATTACCACAACACATGTTAAATAGGCAAACTATTTACTGCAAGGAGTCCGATAGTCAGGGATAGTCCAGAGTCATCAGCATAAAAGTGGGATCAACAGTACAAAATCCAGTGTGGGCAAGGTTATAACAGTTACACAAAACTGTTAAGTGTATTTAGGATTTGGCGGAGATGCGACCAGAACGGGTTACGACTGGCTGTGGCGGTGGTGCTTGGGCGATGGCGGCTGGAGGCAGTGGATCCTGTGGAGGTAGGTAGAAGTCAGGTAAGTGCTTTTGCTGTGGAGGTAGTTCAGGGACTAGTAATAGGTGTCTCCGATTGCGGCGGTGGTCAGAGTATGCTTGGGCATTGACGATGTATGATCTGGGGTTGCCGGAATGCTTTTGGACAATTCCGAGCTGATCGTGTCCTTTGGGTGATTGGAGACGGACGACTTGCCCTGGTTTCCAGTGGTCGGAGGGGTTTAGCAGATTTATCAAATGAGGACTTCTGCTGCTGGCGTCTCTTTCGTAACTGGGCAGTGACGCGTGTGTAAATGGTGGGTTTAAGGAGGGGCGTCGAGGTGGGAATGGTTGTTCGAAAGACGCCGTGACGCGAGACGTTGAAGGTGAGCCAAGCTGAGGGTTGGTTGGGATGTTGCGGAATTTTCAGCAGGTTGCGGTATAAGTCTGAGCCTTCGCGTTTTGTCTTCTCGAGGAGTTGTTTGGCGCGTTTGACGAGAGCTCTCTACAAGGCCGTTGGACTGAAATGGGGACTGCTGGTTGTATGCTGGAAACCCCATGACTGTGCAAACTGTTTGAAGGCAAAGCAATCAAACTGTCATGCGTTGTCACTGATAACAATGCGGGGGATCCCATGGATGGAAAATTGTCTCTTGAGTACCTCAATGTAGAGGCACATGTGTCGTCAAGCGAAGCGAAGTCAAACCAGCCGGAATATGAGTCGCCAAGGGCTGGGTAATCCATGACATTCCAGTGGAATAGGTCAACTCAATGAGTTCCATGCGGGAGGCTGGGTGGGGTAGCTGGTGGCTCTTTCTGTTGGTGGGCTTTGGTAGCGTTGCAAACTGTGCATCCAGAGACGGACTTGTTCGATATCCATGCACATTGATGGCCAGTAGACTACGTCTCTGGCTCTGCGTTTAGTCCTCGATACCTGGGTGACCTTCATGCAGTATTTTTGATGTATTCTGCGCGTAGTGACTTGGGAATAATGGCCTTATGCCCTTTAAGATGATGCCACGTTCAAAACCAGTTCATCTCTGTGAACGGGGAGAGTAAGGGCGAACCCTCCTGGTGGGGCATTGTTGATATGCGAAGGCCATCCGCGACTGATGATATCAACAAGACTTTTTTGCATGGCGGAGTCACAGTTAGTTGCTTTTGAGCTGTTCAAGTCGTGCATCAGAGATTGGCAGAAGGTCATTACTTCCAGGTCATGATTCCCGGTTAGTACCAGTTGTTGACATGTGCGCGGAGAGAAAGTGTCAGCAAGAGAAGAGTTCTTTGCCTTTCTTGTGCACACGAGGGTGATGTTATACTTCTGCAACTGGAGAAGCATGCGTTGAAGTCGTGCAGGGGCACTCCGGCGAGGCTTTTTGACGATGGTGACCAGTGGCTGATGATCGTTTCAACTACAATGTGCCGCTTTTCCATATGGTCGTGGAACTTTTGGTGAGCAAACAGAGACGCTGCAAGCTTAGTTCTTTCTCAATCTGCGCAGCGTTGGCTCAGTTCAGTCATAGTCACGAAGCAACGCACGCGCGACAGGGGCACCCCCTCTTGTAGCAACGAGCTGCACCAAAGCTGGTGGAACTTAGAGGCATCACAGGTCACTGTAACTGGCTTTGCCAGACATCAAAGTATTTGGAGTGTCGCTCGCGCGTTAGCGGTCTGTCCTCTTTATCTCAAAAAATGCATGCATTATGTTGGTCTGAAAACCAACGCCAATGGACGATCAGTATGTGTGACAGGCTCGCGGTGGGGCTGCTAAGTCGCTAGATTGGGTGCAACTTTGACTGCTAGGTACGTCACCATGCCAAGGAAGCGTTGTAAAGGCGGTGACGTCTCGTCAGGTGGAGGCATGCCGGTGATAGCACTGACTTTTGGCTGGGTCAGAGCTTACCGGCAGACCACGTGGCGGTGCAGCAACGTGCAACCGCATACCGAGACTTGAGAGTGAGACCAGATCATCGGCACTTCTTCCAGGGTTGAGGCGCATGTTGATTTTGCGTATCCGATCGAGGACAGTTTGAGATTTTGATGATGATGATTTTGACGCGATGATGGAGCATGGTCAGCAGGATCGGCAAATAACTGCTCAGGTTCTCTGGGTACACATCGAAGGCAGAACAAATACCATACGGCATGCGAAGAAAGCGATACCTGTTACCGCCATGTGGCGTGCTGGCTGATGTGGTCAGGCAATGACGGTTGGTAATCCAAGGGGATCTCTGCCAGAAGGGCATTTAGCATGGCAAGCACTGAGAAAACGGTGGCGCCCATCCATCTTGGCGGCAACTTCTCCTACTGTTCGCGTAGGGTGGTGGCATGGAGCGCTTCGGTGTGGTTAAGGTCGCGGGTCGATGCACAAGTGGTTCTTCGCTATTTTCTTATGGAGTTTGCGACCATAGAAGGAAACCCAGTCTGCCAGATTTGCTGAGACTGGGTGATCACACCGAGGGTAGTCATTCGATTGAGTTCCAGACTTGACCTTGTCTTGCATCGCTGCGGGATCTGCGACGTGGGGGACGGACAACCGGTGTGCGTGGTAGGGTCAATGGTCATGGTCGTAATTGCGATGACAGTAGTGTCCCCGGAGGCCGTCAAACAGGTCTTCATCGATAGATCTTTCAAGACTTGAGTCATGTTGTGTCGGATTTAGACGCGGTAGACTGAGTTATTAAACAGAACCAACAGGCCTAGGCGGAGCGGCAGCAATCGGTCAATCCGAGTATAGCTTTCACCTGCGCGTCAACGTACGAGTATGTCAGTCAATCTGTATGTGGTCAATCTGTGATGAGTCGATGCTGACACGGCAGGTGAAAGCTGATCCGGCAACCGTGGAGCTTGTTTCCTCTGTAAGCTTAATAAGCGTGGTTGACTTGGAATTATCAATGTGGAACTTGGGTGGTGCGATGACATTGTGTGATGGCGGTGACCTTAATAGGGTGAGGACGTTACAACGTGCACCAGGTATCAAGTTGGACAGGAACATGTGTGTTATTCACCTGAAGCACGTAGGCGATGTATATCGTGCTTCAGTTCAGCGGTTTGGTGTTGTCTAGAGCTCGATGTGGAGAATAATTCTTGCTCTTCTGCGAAAGGGTCGTCCTCCTCGAGTATGGATTGGGGTTTACTGTGTAGACACGGCGGCTGCTTCTGCTGCAGTAATCAGCGTAGTGATTCTTTTGTTACATTTGTAGCGAGAGTCTTGCGCCATACGCTGGACATTCACGCCACTTGTGAAAAGTTCCGCAATTTCCACAAGTGTTCTGGGCTGTTGTTGCTGTGTGGATCTACTGCGTGCAGATTTTGAATTGCCATTGCCATTGTTCAACTTGTTTGGGGCATTGGGCTTGTTTCTTTAAAAGCGTTGATGCTGTTATTTTGATTCTGCAATATGGCGCTGGAAGAGGCCGTCAGCATTTTGGCCTGGTCACCTGCGAGCTGCATTGATTGTTGCAAGTTCCACTGAGCGCGGGAGATCAAGTTTGTCCTCTGGTTGAGCAAGCAGAGAATTTTCTGGATTCGTTCATCCTGCACACCACAAACAAGCCGGTCTCTCAGCATTTCATCAAGATTTTGACCATAGCTACAGTCACTTTTGCAAGTGCGCGTAAGGCTGCTAAATATTCGGCGATTGATTCACCAGACTGCGTCGGTAGTGGCTGTTGAATTGGAAGCGAGCAATGATGCTAGACTTTGTAGGTTTGAAATGCTTCTCTGAGTCTATCCACTAATTCTTGGTATGTAGCTTTGTTTGGTTTCTTAGGGGCAAGAAGATCGCTGATCATGGTCTTATACTGCGTTTAGCAGTGAACCAACGACAGAAGTTGCACGTCAGTGATATTGTTCGCCGTGAAATATTCGCCGAGGACGATCAGTGTACATTTTCCATGTCTCTTTCTTCTCACAAAAGCTTCCTCAATATTGACCTTGAAAGTGGCCATGATATGTTAGAAAACAGTTCGAGTACTTACTGACACCATAAAGAATGTTTGTAGACTCCGTTATGTTGAACGCTAGTCAAGCTTTGTTTAGTAGCAACACTGAAGTTCACATACAGGCATGTATAGCGGCCATGTTATGAGTGATGCATGCTGGGATACATAGATTAGACTTGTGCAAGGCGTACCGCTACACTTTGTGTTGTTCGTTGTTATTAGTTGGGAGGGAACTATCTATCCGTCGTTTTACTAAACGTATAGGAAGAGTAAGAAACGTATAGGAAGAGTAGAATAGATCAACGAAGGTAGTATGGAAACGATTTTTGAGTAGCTGGTGGCAAGAGAGTAGTGAACGTTTTCATGAAAAAAGATTTTTGTTTGTTTCTAGTGTTATGCATGTCAGTAGTTAAAAAGTGTCGTGTATTTTATTTTAAATGATTGTGTATAAAAACGTTTGAAGGGATACCACGATAATATAATTTTTGTTGGGCTCAAGTTAACTTGAGAGAAGGACTAGGACTTAAGTAGGAGACAGGACAGACACTGTTCGAATCCGACTGCCATTGCTCTATAGCTCTATCTATGTGTCGTTTGAGTGCATGGTGACATAGTCACACAAGTTACATGTCCGCCTAAATAAAAATAGTATTGTCATTATTTGTAACTTGCTGCATATCTGACAACCGAGCTCCTAGTAGTAGTAGTACTAATTCAGTGCTATTAATATATCCACAATATTATGGTAAATCAAAATGCATGTAGAGACTAGCTCTGATTGAACCCTTTGCCTTTACTCTGTGACCATATTCTTTGTATTGTAGTACTAGTAGTAGTGCATGCAAAAGGTTTGTTTAAATCGAGTTGATTGGTGGAGGAAAGTACTCCCTTTCCTCCATAGCATGTTACTGTGCTTGTTATTATGACTTGTAAAGATGCATCCAGGTTAATTTTCCCCTAAATACAAGAATTTTATGAGTGAATTTGTTTTAAGAGGTATCAGCCGCTCTAATAAAAATTGTTTGTGCCAGTATTCTTTTGGCAGGCAACATTAAAAATACAAAACTTATGTTGTATTATAAATAGGGTTTTCAGGTGAAAAGTTTTTCCTAAACTAATATGCTCAATATTTTATATCAAATTAAAAGGTCTTGATGAAAAGAAATACAATGGTTTTCAAATCAAGAAAATCGGACAAGTAGTTTTTGAGGAATCCTGTTTTATTTAATCAAGTATATACAGC
The DNA here is from genome assembly GCA_029582265.1 of Zoroaster sp. YZ-2022. NCBI lineage: Eukaryota > Metazoa > Echinodermata > Asteroidea > Forcipulatida > Zoroasteridae > Zoroaster > Zoroaster sp. YZ-2022. Next base: position 17,859,702 of record CM055829.1, on the reverse strand, counting down.
ATTTCCGATAAAGCCGACTGTCCATACACTGTACATACCCTAATGACACACCAAAACTTCGTTGAATCAGCCTACACACTGTGATACACGCACAGCATTCGTGCTCGTTTCCCTCATAAGAGCTTTTGAAAGATTGTAAAAAATACACTCTCGCTCAAAACTGAACACAATTACGGCTCCAAAAACTTTCACATATGATAGAAAAGAGGTGTAAAATTCGATTTCAGACACCGCTCTTGAAGATTTAACCTCTGAAAAAACGGTGTTTAATTGTTTATCTCTTCGTAACTCCCGGTTGTAGAGTAGCTTCTGGAATCGAGCAAGCATGGATATGTAAGGGCCCTTTGACTCAATAGGAAACCCGTTTTCATGTCAATCGCCAATGTACTCGGGCGCGGAGACAGCTCGAAGTGGATGCCCTCAGCAGAGCGCAGGCAAATTTTACAGGGCTGAATGCGCCCGATCTTTCGGAACACTTCGCGAGGCTGGGCGGGACCCGAGGTGGTTCATTCATAAAAACCTGGAAGCTTTCGCACGCTATTTATGTACATTGTTGGATAGCTGAAACTATAAACTTTCCAATGAGCTATTACATGTAAGATTTCGACAGGTAAAGTAATATAATTTTTTGATTTAAAAATGTTGATGTTTTTTTGTTGCGGGCACGATGCGCTGTTGCGTGTGGAAGGAGGAGCTTCGGTCCAAGCACATACGAACTGAAAACCCTATTATAAATATAATACACTAGCATATGGGATTGGTTGAGAGCTTTAGGTGACATCATGCAGAGTCTGCAATGAGAGAGACAGATCAAAGGTTTCAACTCCATGTCATTATGTTAATGAGGAATTTGAAAATATAAAGAGGGCACTGGGAGCATAATTAGTATCAAAAGCGCAGACAGAAGCTGCAATGCATTATGGAGAAGCGTGCGCATGTGGCGAATATCTTTTATGCATCAAAACATTTGGGAAAACTTTGGATTAAAATAACTTTTAGATCACAAATATTTTTCTGCTTGAATTTGTAAACAAAAATTCAGCAGTAATGCCAACATCCACCATTTAATTTACATAAGTTACATGTATGGCAGGCGATTTAAATTCATTTTTCAGTGTCAACATTCGAACATCCTTTTAAAAACTTTCATATGGCTTCAAGCTAATCAGGGCGATACATTTTTTGCTGACGATTGATGTGAAAGGACTGTTTTGGTATTTGTAACTGATGATTTTGCCAGTGCTATGAGACCATTATACTGGCATGCAATCAGAGGCAATGCAGGAACTCACAACTTTGTGCAACTTGTCATTATCATATGATTGTCCCTTTCTTTTGAGGGCTAGCAGCCAATAACAAAGGAATAATATATTGGAGTCCCCATCAAAGTTTGCCAATAGTGATGTATCTTTCATTAAAGAATCAACTATGCCATTGAGTGTGGTGTTAGATCATTCATAGTCATTGAATTTGTAAAATATGTACAAAATTCATGTGAACCCCACCAGTTAAAAGGAACAATACATGATTGGTGTTGTGATGAGTGCATTAATTTTAATTTGAGTTTTCAAATTTAACATGTAAAGAAAGTATTGAATATTGCGCATGTAAATTGGATTTAATGTTTTGAGAAATCAATAGAAGAATGGTTTGTGTGTTTGTCATTTTATTGTGTTCTTGTTCATTATGGAGCTGATTTGAATTTTCTGTAATATGCAAACAGTCTTTGTGTTTTTCAGTGTTTTCATATACAAATTTCTGAAACTGAAAAGTATTTCGGTGAAGAAATTTTCACGGATGATTAGTAATGCCGCCCCAAGCTTGATCATCGGGATCAGATGACTGCTCTTGTAAAAGCTTAAAGTGAAAGTAGTCCCTGAAGGGGATGACATATTTTTCAGCAAATGAACACACACTCAGCTCTATATTGAAAATTATAGAAAATGATTGAAAATTTGTACATAGTAATGGCTCTACCTGATTTTATCCGCCCATACTCATTTTTCTTTCTATACAAAAGTTCATCCTATAACCATTTATAATTGAATAGTGTGTATGAAAGAAAATGTAATTCATCTCTACTTGATGTCCTGTTGAAGCCACACAATCAGCACTAGATACATTATAAAGAATTTTAATATTATTTGACACTTTATGTCCACTTAAAGCTAAAATCATCAAGACATCATGTACATGGTCTCTATATGCTGTATTTAGCATAAATTATCATGCCCTTTTAAAGTAAGATGAAACATGGCTAATAATGACACATTTCAATGACTTTAGTTTAGGATTGGACTAAAGTACAAGAAAGGACAGTAGTCATCTGAATAAAACGCATTAAAACTGAAATGTTGATGAAATTTACCTCGATTTTCTTATCAGCATAGATTATATATGTAATGTCATTTGTTGTCACTATGTGAATTTTGATAATGTGCTTAACTGTATTTTTGGCGATCAGTTGTGGCAATCTGTTCAAAGGCTTTCATATGTATTTCACTAAGAGTTGTTATCGACTTTTCTTTAAAAATGATAATTGCTTATGATGAGGAATGAAACAACTGAAACAGTGACCTGTCATGTTTATATATGCTTATAAAGGATTGGCAAAGCCAAGGCGGTCATCAATTAATCCAAGTTGAGAGAAAATCCAAGAATGGCATCTGAGAGCAGATCGACTTTAATCAACACAATCTTAAATAGAATTTATAACGACATTTTCATTTTGCTTAACTCTGTTCTCTTTAAAAATATGATTGCAAAACAACATCACAAATATTGTACTACCATCGCTTATTGCCGCGTTTATAATGGGTAAATTTATAGTACTCAAATGTACACATAAACAATTAACAATTATTTGTTTAAATAATCGCTAATAATAAACAATTTTACAATTTCATTTATATAACCTACAGGGTACTCCGACCATGCTATTACTTATTATGTTCACATTTTGACCTCGCCTTACATCGTATCAGTAAAATATTATGCAAACAGTTGTTAATGGCCTTATGTTTTCGACTCCTAACAGAGATTGTCAAAGTACAATTACAGTTTAAAATAAGTAATGCCAGTAATTAATTTGATTACAATGTCAGAGTTCTGTAAAAGCCTAAATGGTATCCAAAACTACATTAAATTTACATTCTGCTAAAGAAATTTAAAAACAAGAGCGCAGTGGAATGCTTGTATTATTGTTGTTGGACTGTGTAATATAAAATGTTATAGTTGTGCTATCACTTTCACTTTATTCTATTCAAATCAGTTGAACCAAACCGAATTCAAGGGCAAGGTATTTGGTTCCTCTTTGTTTTAAACACAATCGTATGTTGATTGTAACATAATGACAGGAGGATCAGCGCATTAGATCATATACATATGTATTTTGCCTTTATAAGTAATAAAGTTATTATTATTATTATTATGACTATACAAAAAGTTGGTGGTGATTTCAAACTGAAAAATTGGTGGCCATTTTGAATTTAAATGCATAGCAGCCATCTTGGAAAAAAATAAAGGCCTCGTCCTCCTCTTTGAAAAAACCAGGACGATCAACTATTTTTTTTCATTTGGCCTTATATTCCCCATGCCATCCCTTACCATTCAACCAAGAATCTTGTGTTGTTTTAATAATACGATAAAAAATTTAATGTGCTGTCATCCATTAATGTCACTCGTCGACTCCCACACTGATCCATCCGTGGTTGACTGAATAACGCTGCCTTACGATCCTCCTTGTCATTCTGCCAAATCAAATACCGATTAACTGTTTGAAACAAAGAGGAACCAAATACCTTTGCCCTTGAATTCGGTTGGTTCAATTAGTTTGGAATAAGTCAAAAATTAAGTGACAGTACAACTATAACATTTTATATTACAAGATCCAGCAACAATAATACAAGCGTTCCACTGCGCTCTTGTTTTCTTCCTTTGCATGGCATTATGTAATTTGCTAACAGTTTTGGATATTCATTGAGCTTTTGCAGAACTCTGACATGAATCAAATTAATTGCTGGCGTTGCGGCTGGCTGTGACCAATTTTGACAATCTGCGAAGTCGGGCTGCAAAGGCAAACAACTGTTTACTATATTTCATTGATACGATATGGCTGGTCAAACGTGAACATAAGCGGCATGGTCAGGCACTGTGGATATGTAAAAATGAAAACATGTGCGTGTTTGGTTTCGCGGTGGCTGGTAATTGTTATTGGGTTTGAAATGCTGAGTACCGTACTCCATTATAAACGTTAGTAAAAGCGTCGGATAATAATGTTGGATGATGTTAACAATCATATTTACAAAGGTGAGATGCTTTAACAAATAAAATGTTCTCGTCATTGGAATAATAATTAAATGTTTGGGAGAGCTGGGGTTTACTGATATGGAAGGTATATCAATATTTCCCCTTTCCTTGTTTTTCCAGCTTTACCAAGGAAAAGTTACCCTGTGAGAGAAGGTCTTGACACTCCTGGAATTTCTATTTCCTGGTGATTAATTTTTCCTTCATGGAACATAATAGAGGATTAGCTAATAATTGTGCATTTCATCCATGTTCATGTATCGATTTCCTGGAGGTGTACTCAAAGCACAGCCATTATAGTAGGTGGGTGAAGAAGAAACAATACAGCTTATGTCGAATAGTTGATGTCACCAGTCTTCAAAAGCTTGTATGGATATCAGCTAATTAGCCTTTCATTGAAAACGAGCTTAAAACTACTACATGATAAAGTTGGAAGAAACTTGCATCTGTGCTTTCCTCTTCCTACACCTCCCCAGAAGAGTTGTCAAAAGTAAGCGTACTAATTCAAAACAAAATTAAATGTAATTATATCCACTGGATCAAATCTGATAACTAGTTTGCCCTTTTCATTTTGTTGTGGAACTCAATTCAATTTTAGATTTAAATAGAGCCAGCGTGGTATTTATCTCTTGGTATTAAGCCTTGGCACAAAAATAAATTTAACTGATGGACTGCAGCATGTTTGTATACTGAGAGTGATCTTTATTTATAATATACTTCACTTTCAGTTCAAGTTTACACTAAAAATATGATAAATTGATGAGGTCCTCCTTATTTGTGACATGCTTCTAAGCTGTCTTTGTTTTCCTATACTGCAAATAATTAAAAATAATTTATAACATTTTTAAAAACAAATTCTACATTGATTTTTACATTTTCAAGGTTACACATGATTGGCAAAATGTCTGTAGCTTGCATCCATACAATTTACAACCTAAAGATCAGATGCCATTTTCTACGCAAACTTTTATACATTGAAATAATCAAAGAGTTGTATAGGTGCTTGTAAGTTGCTAATAAAACAATGAAGCCATATTAATGTTAACTGTCTGTTTGGGTTTGATGACTTGACTTTTGTAGTTTACCACACTTCCCCTCCCCCCACAATCAATTGAAACCACTTTGGTGTGGTTCAGATGAAAGCAAGTCACACCATTTTGTGTTCGGAGATAAACTTTTATTTTGATTGGAAGATCAACAATCATACATATGAACTTTACATGATAAAAATAAGGAGAAGCGTTTGTGGAGTTGTTGTTTGCTATGTGTTTTGAAATCAAGGTAGATCTAACTTGACATATAGTGAGAATAGTTGTAGGGCAGACTATCCCTAAAGTAATAAAACTATAGACAAGAAGTCTGAGAGCAAAAGCTTAAATATGAGGTGATGACATGTGGTGAAGGTGGTCAAAATAATAAAAGTGGACCTTGAAGTGGTCATCAGTACTAAGCTTTGGCAATACAGAGATCAATCGTACAACAAACACTGAGAATACTGTATGGAGAAAGTATACAATGGATTAGAATTGCAAATGTTTCTATGTTTACATGGAAGAAACACTACACCACTTTGTTGACCTGTTTAGCTACTTGTAACCAATCTAGAAATGAGAAATAGATGTCGTGGCCGAGCGGTCTAGCGCACTGAACTCAAGTTCCTGGTGCCAGCAGCAGAAATTAATGAGTTCAGAGCCCCAGTCGTGACACTTGTCATTGAGCAAGGTGCTTAACCATAATTGCTTCGTCCTTCGGATGGGACGTAAAGCCAATAGTCCCGTGTGTTGTGCTTAATGCACGTAAAAGAATGCGCCTTGAGCACCACTTAGGTTTGGTGGATACATTGCTATATAGTCCACAATTATTATTATTATTATTGTGCATGTAACAAGTGAAATGACTTCAGTGTAAATGAACCCAACCATGATCCTTTGTTTGATGAAAAAACAGAATAATCTGCATTTATAATAAATGTACGCTCTGCTGTGTACGATTTGAGCGACGGTTCAGGAAATGAGTGACATTCAGGGGTTGACATTGGAATCTGTAATTTTGGAATAAAATGCCTTACCCCCTCCCCCAGTTCTTGGTGATGTGCATACTGCCACACATTTGTTTTCTAAAATTCTTTTGGTCTATCATTGCAGCACTATACAATCCAATAACTGGGAGGGGCAATAAAGTATAAGGGCCCAAATTACTGTTCCATTGACTGACTGAGATTGCTTCATTATGTCGAAGTACACCCAGCATCAATTCTGCATAGCTGATTTGCAAGATGTTTCTATTACTCTAAAAAAGATTTAAGATTGAAAATAGGAGTAAGGGCTTAGATTTTAAATAAATGTTGTTTAACTGGAAATGTTGGTTATCAGATACCACCCCTTCTCTTGGACTGATATGCCAATACTGCTATAGCAAAAATAATAACAAATTATACTAAACCTTGTTTTTGTAATAAACAACCATTAAAACTAAATTAAATGTTCATCATTAGTATGAAGACCCCTTTCAAACGATCTGTTAACGCGCAAGACGTTGCTTCGCTACCATCGTGCCGCTTCAAACTGAAGATTGTTGATGACTTGAACAGTTACGATACTGCATTTTGGATGTGGTGTCAACGCCGTATCGAGGGTGCGTGTGCTGGAACTCAGTCTGAACCATGATACATCAGGGTCAACATACTGTCAAAATAATTGTTAAGTTTATTAAGTACATGGAACAAAGTATTTACGAAATTTTACCGAGAAGTTCTAATTTATGTGAATGAGAAAATAATATGTCACAGTGAGCATGCTGTAAAGAAAATAATAGGAAGGTTTTATAAGTACATGGACCAAGAATAGTGTGAAAATTCAAAGAAGTTCTAATTGATGTGAATGGGGAAAATAGTGTATAATTTGGAGTAGCTGGACCACTGAAATTGAAAAGAACGTTGGTGTGTTTTCAAGTTAACACAGTGTTCTTGACAATATGTAATAAATTAAAAGAAATGTTCTCGCATGAAACTCACATCAAAAAAGAAAGGCATTTAAGGGAAAATTTCCGAGTCTCATATATTCTATAGTTTCATGTGATTGTGAGAGATGTCCCGGGGAGGCCCCAGGAGCAGGACCTGGGAATGTGATTGGTGTCATGAAAATTGCATTTTCCTGTGAAATAATTGTTATGTAAGTTGATTTTTATCTGAGAAGGGACAATTAGGAAAAATGCAGTAAACAATCACGAGGCTACTTATTTAATTTTGCACAAACAAGATTTTTGGAAAACAAAAAATTTCAAAATATATGGCATAAATTTCTACTGAAAATTGCCATAACCTTTTAAAAACTGAATTTTCCTATCCTTATTTATATTCTATACATTTTGGTGACATCTGTTATATTTTGTTAGAAAGTGGCGAGTTGTTTACTGTCCAAATTGTTCACGAATAACTAACGTTAGTTAAACGGGGAAATGCAACGACGAATGGACAGCTTAAAAATGGCTTTTCTTGTATAAAACACGAAGATAAATACAGGAAATCCTCTTAAAAAATAACTTCAAGATACCTACCCTTTATGACTGTGTTGGCGATCCATTTTACACGAAATCCAAGAACCATTGGGGCAAAACTCCCCCAAAAATACACAATTTCGCAGAAAGAAGACTGTGTCGATCCAAAATGATGTTTTGGGCCATGGCACCACACGAACTCGATATCGATTGTAATGAGCTCCTGTAACCAAACAACTGTAGCGCCTCGTATTGCGCCTTGCGGGTACACGATCTTTTTTCTTTCATGCAACGTAATCGAAACGTTTTAAATATTAAACTTTTAGCGTAATTCGACACCTGATGATGACGTCACAGGAAACGGTTTCGTCAGCTTGTTATGAAGGCTGTAAATGCTTTGAAGGATGCCTTTGTTCCCGGACAGTCGCCACTGAGATGAAGAAGTAAAAAAAAACTTTAAAACGGTACACAAACAATAGGTGTTGCGCGCCCCGAACCCCTCAATAGTGTTGCGCTTTTCCTCGAACACCTAATTAAAAATTTGTAATCAGGTAGATAGCAACCCCCTTAAACTTTCATAGGCAGGCTCACTCTTTGAATCAATAATTTATTTATAGATTGAAAAAACCCAACCTGTAAAATTTTCAGCTAAAATTACTTTGTCGTTCACAAAAACTTTTATAATTCTGAGCAAGCGGGGGAGTGAGAAAGGGAGAGGGGAGGAGAATTACACTTATACAGGCCTTACCTATGTCCCCACCCCCCACCCATGAACACATACACCGTTGGTATGTTACCTGAAAGAAAAGTTGGGACAACTGCCAAGTACTTTAACAAAATAGAAAATATTGGAGGGAGTTTCTGAATAACATGCCAATATGTACCACAAAAGGAAAACTTCCCCTTAGATCACCATTTGCAGTTTTTGAAAAGACGATAAATGTTTTAAAGAGAAGATGCTTGGGTTTTGCGTCAAGGCCGAGCGGTCTAGGGTCTGGTATACAATTTAATTTTGTTAATGACATAGAGCCAATTGTTTTACCTTTAAATGGATTCACTGTACACAAATCATGGAAATAATTCAAAAAAAAATCCTAACTATTTTTATCTTTCTCTAAGATGTTTGTCCATGAAATTAAATCTATCATGGTAATAATTTATGATGGATTGTTGTATTAAGTACAGACTGAGAACAGTGGATGAGGGGAGCCCACAACAAAAAGTATTCTTGATACTGGCTCGGAAGTTTAAAAACTTACAACTGAGAGCACATAAACGAAAGTGAAATAACAAATGAACACGATAATGTTAATTCCTGCATAAATTGCGAAAAGATGCAAAACATAAATTTTCATGTCATGAAGTCATGAATGCCGAAAATGAAATAGAACTATAACTAAATGCATATTTTTTAAAAACGGAATGAAACAATGATGTTTTTAAAAAATTGTTTACGTTCCGGTATACAAGATTTCCATCAGGTATCCAGTTGCGAAATAACTGAAAACCGTGTTTTATTTCTATCTCAAAAATTGCTGTAAATGCACAATTTTTAACGCAATTGTTCCCTGATCCATTTGTAAGTGAAGTTTGTTTGGCCCCATTCTAGGGGCATACACGGGACCCTCTGTATCCTTGGCATTGTATCCGCGGCATTGTCACATTAGAAATTTTTGGTGAAGTTTTTTAAGATGAAGAATGGGCTTGTCGACATCCCATTCGATCAATATGTCCAGCCTAATCCCAGATGAGGAATAACCAGAAAGTCAGCTATAAAGCGCGTGTTTTCCCAGGAAAATAAAATGTTAAAAAAAAAGAAGGGCCCAAAATGATAAAAATTTAAATATCATTGCATGCCATTCAAATAATAAAACAAAAGAAAAAATTTTTCCTTTTCCGACCGCCACTTTTAAGGTTTAAAAAAAAAAATAATTTGCAACCACTAACCAGTTTAAAAAATGATTTTATCAATTTTTGGGGAAAAGAAAGCAAAACTATTTTTAAAATCCACTTTTATGATGGTTTCAGACTTTATTTTTTTAAAAAAATCCTCCTTCAGAAAATAGAAGGATCCTATTCAGTTGCCTAGGCATGTAAACCGTTTTGGTCACTAACGGGGAGTTGACAAGGTCGAGTTGTCTTGTGGGTCGAGTTGTCAAGAGGGTCGAGTTGCCCTAGTCGAGTTGTCCGTGTCGAGTTGTCAAAAGGGTCGAATGTCTTATGACAGATAGTAAGATTTTACCTCTAGACTTAAAAAAGAATGTCGTATCCGACCGCCACTTTTAATTTTTTTTTTATTTCTTCAACCACTAACCAGTTTAAAAATGATTCTATCGTTTTTTGGGTGCAGAAGCTAAAACTATTTTAAAATCCACTTTTGATGGTTTTCGAATTTAAATTCCCTTCAAAAAATCATCCCTTCAAAAAATAGAGACCCAATTACTCTTACTGACCCTATTATGTTGCCACTGTCATGTAATGATCGTTTGGTCACTAATGGGGGTTAGATCGACTAAACTGACTGAGGAAGTTATCGTACCCCAAAAAAATGCCTGAATTTTCAGAAAAAATATCCGGGAATAATTTAAGTACATGTCCATCATCATCCATATGTTGTCCACCTTACTGGTAGGTAAGATTCATTATCGGTTATAACTTATTGAATGAGAAAAGTGGCGGTCGGACAAACATTCTACCCTAGACCTACTTGCAAATGTACGAGAGAATATTTTGAAAACCCCATTTTGCGTAAATGTATTGTCAAAGATACCTCTCTGCTCTCCCATCTTTGACTGTTACAAATTTACGCAAAGTGAAATTTGAATTGTCGTGATTGACATGATTGATGGTCCAACGTGTGAATCGAATCCAAACCACCCAAATGATGCCGGTTATAATATAGATACTAAGTTTTAAAATTACATTTTGCAAGAGAATTCATGTCGGAGTGAATACTCACCATTACAGAGCATGAAAGGGTAGAAATAAAACCCGAGTGAAAAACACAGTGCGTTTTTTCGCCATGTCTCTCGAGTGTGAATGGTCTTGGTATAAATGTTGGTTTATTATAAATACCCAGGCGCGGCCGGGATACGATTGTTATCAAAAGAAACCCAGAAGTGCCCCGTCGACTTTCCCAAGGGTGCCCGTATAGTTGAGCGATAATGTTTTCTATTTTAAAAGCAATTTCTATAAAATACTTGTTTTTACTTTATACAACATTTTCTGTAATGAATTAAATAAAATATTGTTCTCCTATAACAGACGTCATCATGATATTTTTTTGTTGATACATTCATTTACAGAGAGGAAAATACGGCATAAAGAGTGTGCTCACCAAATTTCTGATCTTCATTTTACTTCAAAATCAGAAGTGACACACCGTTTTTTCCGAAACAATCGTCGTGTCTGTGCATGGTTGTTTTCATACCTTTGGTGGCACTTTCTGGTCTAGCATATTCATGAAACATCGGTGATGTCACAGGGATCGATGCGGCAACATCATGGTTTATTGTGCATAGAGTTGACCGGTCTTTTTTTTGATCGGTTATTTTCAAGACAACACTTTCTGGTTTAAGATGAACACGTGACTGAAATTACCTTTTCATGCAGCATAAACGGTAATAATTGACTTAATAGTTATCATGGGGTTTTTTTCAGTCACTGAGTTAATCTATGAACAAACACTGATTCCATGCCCTATTGATCGCAACAATACTGTCACTTTAATCTATCCCTGCCCATTTAAACTTTTGATCGAGTAAACAGCATTGTTCCTTGTATTGGACGAACAATAATGATTCGGGGTTGTGATTTGTGCATTTCAGTTAATATGTTGTGTTATTGAGTTCCTGTGTATGAAGTGAAACTGTTTATTACTAGCACAAGAATGGTCGGAGACTCTTACGGGGCAATACACGGGGAAATAGTCCTAAACACATATCAACACCCCCCTTCCCTTTTGAAAAGTAAAATTCAGTAAGTTAGAATGGGTAAAGAGGTCAAATTTACTAAACGTTAATTTTTGTTATGGCTGCAAATTCGGAAAAGTGCAAGAGTACAGGTAAGTCTTAAATGCCTATTAATGTAAATAAGGCAAAACTGTTGCCTCAAGTTACACTTACAATAAAACACTCAAGCTTACACTACGTTTAATAAGGGTTTTTCCCCGGGCCCAATTTCAACAAAAATCATTCAATTCATCAACACGCTTTCAAATTCACGGATTTGATAATTCAATCCAACTAGGGTTTCTCTTGATTATTGCATTAATTTCGTTTCTTTTACATAGATTTTTTTTCTTTTCATTCTATTTCGTTTATAGGCATTCAAAACTACAAGATCACATTCTTATGTTGAATATGTACCACATTTTAAATAGGTAAATCAAATTCAAGTCATCAAGCGCACAGGTTTGTAGCTGTTGTTTTTTTTTCTTTTCGTTATGGGCAATGCATTTCAACATTTGAGCTTCAAATTCAACATGAGTATGATACGGCTTTTTAGTTTAAAGTTAGCAATTGTTCTTTTAGTGGCAGTTTTTGTTCCAAATGCGTTTCCATGTTTTTAGTTTCATTTAATTCTTGTTGTTTGTCTTAATTGCAATAATTGTTCCTTTTGCGTTTTTTACCCCATGCTAAACCCCTTTTAAAAATTGTTTCTAAAGGAAAAAGTTAAAAACTTATGGCCCATAAGTAGAAATTAATACCAATTATTTGCTCTTGCCTTGTTACTGCTTACATTGGTCTTTACTTTTTTTATTTGGTCGTCTTCTTTATTCGTTTATGTTCAGACCATGTCAATTACAAATTAACAAATGATTTTTATAAAAAACATAATTATAAGGGACATCGTTATAAATTTAAAAATTGTTCTTTCCTGTGGGTTTTTACAGGTCCTTTTCTTTTCTGTTTATTTCGTCTATAATGCTAGTTTATCTGAAACGTTTTTTTAACCTGTTTGACGTTATCTGGGGTAAGTTTTTGGGTGTTGTTGTACCATTCACGCATTTTTCATAAGAAATTTGGTCCACATTCTGTTGACACCTTTGAATGAGATCACCCTCCACTGTTGAAGATTCACTCCTGCTTCATGTGCCCTCCTGTCCCCCACTCAGCTGCCATTCTGGAAGGTCAATTCCTTTTTACACATTGAATAACAATGGATTTCTGTGTCCAGGAATGGTGAGTAGTGTGACCAACTGCATCTGCTGGTTGATTCCTCCTGGGGCTGGGGCATGGGGTCTGGCATTGTCGTACACAAGAAAGACGGGCTCATCTGCAGGGAACATTTTTCGCACTCACGAGCTGTGTCAGCCAGAAACTCTTCAAATCTTTCTCGCGTAACAGTCTCACAGGCTATTCGGTGGTGTACAAGACCAATCTCCCAGAAACAGCAAATGTTACGTTGCAGCGTGTCCGCGTTGTGCGTAAAATTACTGTCTCGTTGGGATACTGCGAGGGGCTCTTCCCAAAAGAGCGTCTCGTCCATATATGTTGCTGTAGCCAGTTTCCGTCAATGAATGCAGTGGCCGACAACTCTGTACTGCAGGAACCACATCAGCGTACTCTACACGCATATCGAGTACTCTGGGCGAGTTGCGGTTATCAGGCACGTCCTCTGCGAGTTTATGTCATGAGCGAATGCCGTCCAGGGTTCTGGGCACAGTGCTGGGAGACACGGTATGGTTTGTCTGCAGAGAGTGTTGTAGTTCATCTTTCATCTGAATTAGTGTTAGTAGAGGGGTTGTCGTCCAGCAATCACCCAGCTCATCTCGCATCTCCTGATCTATCTTGGTGTTGTGTGCCTCCTGCAGGCAACTTCTCGACGATCGGTACGCAAAAGGAAATACCGATGGACCCAGGTAGATCTCTTTATTGCCGGAGAGGTCCGGCAAGCAAGCCCAAGAACAACGATTGTTCTCGAATGCTTCAACCAACCTCCTCCTGTTCACATTATTCACTCTTCTGTAATGACCACGTCCAGCTTCAGAAATCGTTCATTTACCGAGAGGTGTATACCTCGGAACTAGTAGAATATCCCGCCTTTATTTATATAGGGCAAATACGAACCAGAAAGCACATATCACAGAACACCTTGAACGCAATACCATTTCTGGAAAAATGGTTGCTCATTGACGAAATTGAATAGTCGACCAGCCTGTCAGTTGCTGCTGCTTTGACGAAATTGAATGAACTTATGCAACCATTTGAAATTGAATGACTTATTTGTCGAGTGAATGCTCGGCGTTGAAATTGAATGATTCTATTTGTCGAGTGAATGCTCAGGGTGTTGAAATTGAATGACTCTTTTTTAACTGTTGAATGTTGACAGCTGAGAGCATTTATTTTCAAACGAAATTGAATGAGTCATATCAAATTGAATGATTTTTTCCCATAATTGGCTGGGGAAAAACCCATAAAACTAAATAAGGTGTCCATGCATGAGTTATTTTGCGTTTGTTTTATGTGGTGTATCGGGTTGGGTTTGTGAACAACCTATCAGATCGAGTTGTGTAGGTGTGGGTTTGAGTCTGGTCATGTTTGGTGGTTGCTTGGTCACAGAGTGGGTGTGTGTTTTGGTTTTGTATGGTCATTCTGGTTGTCGAACATTTGGTAAGGCAGGTCTGTTGTGAACTGAACTCGTTTAGGGCACGCATGGTTTAAAGCCTGGCTGGGTACCCTCTGAGATGTGGAACGGCTGCACCTGAGTGTGTTGCCTCGGGATTTTGACTTCATATGATCTTTGGCTGGTTATGGCACAGGTTTGTCACAGTCCCAGGTATCCACACAGCGTCTTGGTGGTCCAACATTCTGGCCTTCTGTCCGATGTAGAGGGTGGTTTCTGTTCCTGCATGCTTTTGTCGTGCTCGGTTTTCATCCTCTGTCTTCGGCTTCCAGCTGGTCCCAGATGTCTTTCAGAATACTGGGAATCAGCATGTGGGTACCTGCCTCGGTAGGGTTGTGCGTACAGGTCTGCCGAACAGGATTTCTGCCCGGGATGGCAATTTGGCATCAATAGGTTGCATGTAGGCTCAATAGCGCTATGTCGATAAGTTCTGCCGGGATTGCAGAGATTTCATTGAGATATTGACTGCTCTGATAGCGCGTTCCACCAGGCCGTTGGAGCGGGGTATCTTGGTGAGGATGTTGGTTTGCTTGATTCCCCTCATGATGTGCACATGTTCTGCACTGCTTGCCCACAAATTGGGGTCCATTATCCAAGATAATCTTGTGACGGTGCTCCCAGTACGTTGAATGTCTGGTGAGGTAATGTTCTCCACAGCTCCACCAGTTGTAGTGGTGGGAGCTTATGGACAGTAGGGAATTTTGAGTGGTAATCCACGACATGAGGACATATATGTTGTTCCGTCAATCTCGAACAGGTCTGTGCCTTCAGTTTCCGTCCATGGGGCTCCAGTGGTTCCTTCTGCTGCTTTGTTTGGTTCTCCTGGCAGAGGTTGTATGACTCTGGACGAGATCATCAATGTGTCGATTGATGTTCGGCCAGTATATTCCGGATTTCTGGCGAGACGTCTAGTTTTTTCGTATCCCCATGAGGCCTGTATGTGAAGTTGACGTAGGATGCTCACTTTGAAGTGCGGTAGGGATGATAACCTGTTTGCCTTTTTGAAGATTACTCCGCTTGATAGTCCAAACTCTTCTCTGTACTACTATACTACTAATAATAATAATCTTAGACATTAGTGTTTGTCCTATATGGACGTAGAACACAAGGCTGTTCAGTTGTTGGATTATGATTGTTATGATGCGACGACCTCAACCTAAGTTGTAGGCCCAACCCTGATCTTGACACTTATGATACAACAAAGTCAAACTATATTAATTTAAGACTTACGATCTTCGCTGAGTAAACAATAGTTTATATTGCCAGTTTTAAAACATGTCACTTGAGTGGCGCTATAATATGTGGCGACGTCAGTGAATCTATATTTTGTGTAATTTTGAACATCACTGTCGATATCTTCACATACGAACTTAAAAAAATCTTTCATCACATTGTTTTTGGTAAATTCTTAAAATATTGATTTATATTCAAACTTCCCAAGTTGAACAGGAAGTAGAGGTCATTATGAGGTCACGATACCATTAAAGCGCGGCACATTCGCCAGTACCTTATCAAGTCTATAACTGCAAAACAGTTTAAGTATCGAGTGTATACTTTGGAGTAATGATTCAATGGATTTGCATAACAAATAATTAAATATTCATGAGACTGTATGACGTCACAATGACGTAAAATTAGGTTTTTTGTACTAAGTTTTTGATTATCTACAATTTTGGTGTATAGTTTGGACCCGATGACAATAAAGTTTAATTTTCGCCCTTTGCATTGTGTACACTGTAATTCTGCAACGCTAAGAACAATGATTATGTCACTTTTGAAAAACCCAGTGACTTGTGGGCGCCTATATGAGTTTTATGGTGACAGGTCTTAATAGATTTGTCAACTCAACAAATTAAGAATTGTTGACTGGTAATGCACAGGCTATAGAAGACAGCCACTTACAGGGGCTTAAGTTGTCGTGTTATGTAAGCATAGCTCAATTCGAGGAACAGTTGATCAAAGTTGACAAATTTGGGATGAGTTTTGAACTGATTTTGTCCTAATCTATTCCTGAACATTCCTAGCATTTAATGATATGTGCATAACAAATAATAAGAAAATACATATTGGTACTTCAGAAATTACAGGATCATCTTTAAGACATGATGTTTGTAACATGGACAGATATTTTGTTTGAAAATCGACAGGAAAGTGATAATAGAATTAAATAATTGACTCAAATGCTTTTTCTTATTTACATCCCTAACCCTTTGGATTGTTATGAGCCAAACTAAGACATCTTTCTGGTATTTAAGAAATTAGTGCATGAACATATACCCCGTATGTAACGACGGCCACCGTTGAAATAGTTCCGGCCATATTGCTACTGGTTAAACCTAACGATGTGTATTATTGCTGCACCTGCTACGTACGTGCAAAAACAATGGGACTTAACGTTACGAAAATGTCCGGCCCTCTTTTACTATTTTCTTCTCCTTTTGCTAGAAATGTATGCGCTATCATGGCGAAAAGAATGCTCACCGGTTACAGTTCAAATCAGCTTATCATCCTCGTCGCCAATGTACGGACTCATTGTAATTATCAAATGAAAACTGAAAGGAATCGGACGCACTCTGCTTTCATGTCATTTACTTAGTAATGAAGGTAACTACACAACGTGTGTATTATCAAATGTTAGAATGGTGCCTAGCCAGAGCGGCATCAGTTAGAACATATGGTAGGATTTGGAAAACGGGTCCATAACGTGTATTACGCCATACGTGTTGTGCACAAAGTTAATTGGCCCCTGAAGCCTGTTAAGAATGCAATAACTACACAACGTGTGTGGAATACTGGTATAAGGGCCTATGTATTATTATTGCGTTCAAAAGATCGTAATTACCTTTGACCTTGCAAACAAGTCCTGCACGTCATATCTGTTTGTGTATTATGTACAAAGACATGATATGGAGAATTACTGCCGAATAAGGAAGCGCGACTTGGTCACATCAACTTTTTCAGTGCATGTTTTGTACACAGAAACAAAATACGCTATAAATGATGTCATGATGACGTCATGTAAGACACATTGCAGGCCAAAAAGTACAATACTCAGTTATCAATACTGGCCCACAAATGTATAACTGAAAAGCGTTTGATGATCGGGTGTATACTTCTTGAGCTATGGTGATAACAAGATTGCCTAATTAACATATTCACGTGACTATAACCAAGCTAATTAATTAAACATTTTAGTCTAATGACATTTAGAAACCAAGTCAAGGCATAAGCTTCCATATGGTATATGAGTTGACTCTTTCGACAATGCTAAGAAGGCCATTTGCCGCGAAGAAAGTGCACGTTACATGCCAATGGGGTTTTGCCGGAAAGGAAGAATAATCGTATAATACAAATAATAAAAATCTTGACAGAACAATAGCTGTTCCGACTCACCAGGTCGTAACTGCTAAAAATAAAAAATCTCGATTAGAGTCAGCACAAGGCTGTTCCTGAGTCTCCTCGGGAACAGCCAATTAAACACTTATATTGCGCTCTTTACATAGAAATTGATCAAAAGCGCATATACAATGACTTGAAACAGAGTTAAAAAACAGACATGAAAATACACAAGAATTGAGATAAAGTCAGGTCACTGGGGCCAGAGCCCAAACCGCAGTATGGGGATACGTCCCGCCGACAGGGAGCCGATTAATAATACTTAAGCTTCACCCTCAAGCCGACATCGAGATAATGTCTGCTGACCTTTTCAGGGAGACAGTACGCCTCTAACCCTAATTGTAATTTCTATACATGTGGATCTAACTACCTGACACGGCGACCCTAGAAGTAGAAATATAGAGAGAAGGCAAATAAAACCAACATTTCATGTTAATCTTACAATCACACACATTAATTCACACCAAAGTTAATTCCACATATTAATTTACAAATGCTACATTAAAAGAAAAGTTTTATCTTACATTTAAAAGTGGCAAGTCTGTGTTCACTACATGTACGTATGTGCTATGGCAACGCATTCCATAGCTTAGGGGCTGCCACGAAAATCGCCCTATCACCAAGTGTAGACAACATTTTACCGCTAGGATATTCCAAAAGGGGTCCATTGTTCCTGACCTTAAATGATATCTGGATTCTTTCCGAACGGTAAGAAGATCCTGTAAGTACCTTGAGAAAGGCCATGAAGAGTTTTGAATATTAATAGAATGATTTTAAAATTAATCCTATCCAAAACAGGCAGCCAGTGTAATTGACGTAGTATTGGTGTTGTGTTCAAACTGCTTGTATTTGTAAATAAGTCTAGCTGCAGCATTCTGGACCCTTTGTAATTTAGTTATTTGTGTCATTGGCAGGCCGTACATTGTTATTACAATAGTCCAGACGACTGGTCACAAATGCATGAATTAGTGTTAAAAGAGAGTATTGCGACAGAAATTTACTGATCCGTTTAACCCTTTAAACTCAGGCCTGTTTTAGTGAATTTTGTTCTTTGTATAAAAATTCTGCCTTACTTCTCAAAAACCTTATCACATTATATACCATTGAAAGCTTACATATGGGTCACATTTTTATAAAAGTTTTGACCCCCACCAACCTTTTTGAAAAAAATGGCGTACAGATGTTGTGTAAAACCCTAGTCACACTAGAGGCGGAATGAGCCGAATGCCGTCGGAATGAAAATTCTTTTGTATATTCCTGATATTCGAAGTGCATTCTAAAACTTCTGACTGCATTCTGAGTGCATTCCAAATATTCGGGCCCATTCTGTGGCCGGCCCGAATGTTTTGCTCATGCTCAAAACTTTCGAGGTGCATTCGAAGTGGAGAAATATCGAACGGCATTCGAAGTGTATTCTAACTGCACTCTAACCGCATTCTAAATATTCTTACGGTATTCCAACAGCATTCGAAACATTCTGATCGCATTCGAGGGAGAATCGAAACGCCAAGCCACTCTCAAATCCCGCCAGAATGTCCCGAATGCGCCTCGAATGAGCCGGAATGCAACCTCGAATGCATCTTGATTGCTGCCGAATCTATTTCGATATTAAAAGAATTCAGCTGGAATGCACTTCGAATGCCGTCAGAATCTTCGATTGCCGCTCGAATGCAGTCGGAACGTCCGATTGGCCCTCGAATGAGTCCGGACGTAATTCAGAACAACGCCGAATCGCATAAAACGCGGGTGTCAGCTGCCGCTGGAACGTCAGTCTGCATTGAGGAGTCGCCTGGTCAACATCACGTCATGCCGCCAAGGAAGAAGGGAGCCAAGGTCAAGAAGTCCACCACTGACGGGGCAGAGGTGCTGCAGCCAGAAGCCCATGAAGAGCCAGCTCTGTTGTTGAAGATGCCTCGTCCTCTGAGATTCCTGTGACCATATGGCTTATGGTCCTTATTCCAAAGGCATCATCTCCCAGGATAAAGTATGGCATAGGCTCGTCATCTTGGGGTATGGGGATTGCTCAGGAAATCCTATGTTCTGCCTCAAGGCAGTCCTTGAGCTCAGACTCGTTGAGATCTGAGCATCAGACATACTTCATATGCACTCGATGTCCACCCACAGGAACTTGTAGTCTCCGTCCACAAGGGCCATGAGGACCACAGAGAAGAAGCCCTTGTAGTTGTGGTACACTGAGCCGCTCTTGGCAGGTTTCCTGATGGCCACATGCTTGCCATCTAGAGCTCCCACAGCATGAGGAACATTCCACCTGTTTCTGAAGACCTCCCCAATAGGTGTCCATTCTTCTGGAGTGGTGGGGCAGGTGATGACCTCATCCTTGTATTCCTCCACAATGGCTTGTCAGACTTCAGGATGATGAGGCTGATGGTGTTCCTGCCACACGGAAGCTGTACATGAGGCTGGGGTACATTTTGTCACCTGAAGCCAGGAACCTCACAGTGATGGCCAGCTTCAAGCCTGGAGGTAGCGCCTTCCTCATCTTCGTATCCTGCTTCTATCCTTGGCCCCACTTCTGTATCAACTCATCAAACATGGCAGACTCCATCCTGAGGTAGTTGAAGAAGGACTGTGGTTCTACCTGAGCCTCCTCGATCAGTCTGGCGTAATGTCCATACAGCCTCCCTCCCCTCTCCTCTGTCAGCCATGGTCGGGTCTGATATCTTCTGGCTCTCCTACTGTTTCTTCTCCTGGCCTCCTCCATCTCTTTCAAGCAGGTCTTGCTGGAGGACTGCAATCTGGAGCAAAGCAACATGGTCCAGGGGTCCATACTCTATGATGGTTGGGCTGAGACTGATGAAAATGCTAGATTCGGGGACCATTCCGGCGGCATTCTTGATACACTCGGACATTCGTGTTACATTCTAGTACATCTGAAGTGTTACATTGTGTATTCGAGCTGCATTCTGTTTGAATTTCTGGACGTTCGAACCATATTCGGCGGCCATTCCGGGAGTGTTCTGACTGCATTCGAGGTGAATTGTACAGCATTCGAGGCACCTTCCAACCAGACTTCGGGCGGTATTCGGGCAGCAATCGAACCGCACTCGTACGGCATTCGAAGTGCATTCTAAATATTCTGACTGCATTCTAACAGCATTCTAAATATTCCTACTGTGTTCCAACTACATTCGAGCTGCATTCGAGAGCTAATACACCCGGGTTCGAAGCGCATTCTAAGTATTCGAACGGCATTCTTACAAAGCTTGGTCAATTTGAAATTCCCTCCCGAATGTGGCACGAATTTTGAAATTTCTTCATTCCGGCTGGTTCTGCTTGATTCCTGCTGATTCAGAATAAGTGTGACGGGGGCATAATAATTGATTTATTTCATCGGACGCCGGCGTCCGATATTCTACAGGGCTGAGTTTAAAGGGTTAATATTGTGAAGATAATGTGGTAATGTGGGTGTTCATTGTCAGTTGCGAGTCAAACCAAGACCCCAAATTTCTAACACAGGTGGTTGGAGAGATTTCAACATCACCCACAGTGATGTTGGCAATGTTTATTTTCTTCAACTGCTGTCTAGTTCCGATGATCGAGAACTCACTCTTCGTATCATTGATCATGAGCCTGTCGTGCAACATCCACTGCCTGATGTCCCGAATGCAACTTTCCATTGCAGCTACAGCAGCTTGACAAGAGGTATCATCAGGTCTAAAAGATAGATATAACTCTGTGTCATCAGCATAACAATGAACATCAGGCAAATGATGTTCAATGATATCGAACAATCTAGAAGCATAAACAATGAATAGAAGTGGTCCCAGGCAAGATCCTTGAGGAACACCACAGTTGAGATCAGACCTCTCTGACAGGGTACCTTGGATGATACACGTTGGCTCCTATCTGACAAATAAGATGAAAACCACCCAGGGCCCTGTCAGAGATTCCGGTTTAGACTGCAGACGTTTCAGTAAAATACCATGGTCAACAGTATCGAAGGCTGCACTAAGGACTTTGACCGTATTTCGCGCAGAAAAGATAAGATGCTCATGGAACGGGCCAGAAGGACGCACATGACCCTATTCTAATGAGTGCACATAGCACGGATTTTTATTGAAAACAATAGGTCAGTGGATCAGACCATTTCATATAACGGGATAATAATAATAATAATAATGTGTGGACTTATAGCGCACGTATCCACCAACTGAGTGGTGCTCAAGCGCATACACCCCTGCTCATAAGGCTCATAAGGCTCATAAATCATTCCTGAAACCATCTCAGCTCCCTGGGGAGTATACAGCTCAATTGCTGCCATTACAGCGCATATAGGGCTAATCAACCAACTCTGCTCCCTCACAGGTACCCATTTAACCCTGGGTGGAGAGAAGCAATTATGGTTATGTTCACCAAGGACACAAGTGTCACGGCTGGGATTCGAACCCACATTCTGCTGCTAACACCAGAACTTGAGTCCGGTAAGCTAGACCGCTCGGCCACGATGGCGGTGGATGTGATAAAGTATTGGTACGCACAATATAATTAATCAAGCATGTACATCAATACAAAACACAACTCAAGATTTCAGAGTTTTAAAATGTTCAACTTCAGCAACTTGTGTTATTCACATTCTTCCATAAAATCAAAGAAAAGATGGCCCAAAAAAGTAATGGTGTGATCCGATCAGGAAGTAGGCTACATCAAACTTAGTTTTTTAAATCAAAGTTGGCTCAATTTTCTTTAAAAGAGGGGATTTTAATATGGACTTAAGAAAACTTACCTATAAATATATTCTACAACTATATTTCCTTTATTGATGTGAGAAATCGTTGTCAAAATCTAATGGTTGTGGACTTCAGAGAAACGAGTCTCCTACGTTTCTTGTGGAAAAATCTAGTACCCACTGCAACCATCACACTTTACGTGCATAAGTGAGCGCATGTGAAACCAGACTATGGAGATCTTGCATAAATTATCAAGGTCACTACTGAAGAAGAGAGACGTTCAATGATTGACATGAAAGCCCTCTTTCCTCTTGGCTAATCAAAATCCTTCTTACATGAATGGACAGAGAATTTTCTACGGATTCTTCTGCTGTGCGAGGTAAATCTGTAACGTTACGCAATCTGCTTTGACATTCCATTTATTGAGCAAACCATTGGGAAAACAGTCAAATTCGTGGACCTCCATAGGAAATGCAGATTTAGTATTTACTCCCTTTAAAAGCAAAAAAGCCCTATTTTCCCAAGTGTAATTAAGTTTGAAAAGATAATCATTCTGAGGGGAAAATGTTACACTTTAAAATGCCGGGCGAGGGGGTTAGAAACAGTCAACTACATTTCAAATAAAAAGGAAAGTTTGTTAATGTTGCATTGTTTACTGGCACATTTCCTGTGTTGTAGCTCCGTTGCGGAAGTCAAAAGAGCAAATGCGCGCAAGTTCTTCATATGTAAGAGCCGACTCGTACTGTGATGATTTCGGTAAGATGATTGGAAAACAGGAAACAGGGAACGTTTGGACATGTGACAGTAAGTTGAACACACTGCTCTCTCAGTTAATTTAGATATGAATCGCAAATTACTGATAGGTCGATAGTTTTCAAAATCAAGTCGAGGTTATCCTTCTTTAACAAAGGACAGATCAGAGCTTCTTTCCAGTCCTCAGGAAATATACCAGATTCTAAAGATTAATTTATAATTTGGTGAGTACCGGAGCAAGACATCAAGACAATCACTCACCAGCTTGGTAGGCATTGAATCCAGGGCACATGATTTCTTTGCAGATTTCACAACAAGCTGCTTTACCTGTGACTCAGTTAATGGTATAAATTGGTCAAACAAGATGTTATTGGACAAGGCTTCCGGTATGGAATGGAATGTTCCATCAATTGATGTTGGTACAGTAAAGTCATCAAGTTTAGCATGAATATTGGATATTTTTTCCACAAAGAAGCTACCCATGTCATTTGCAAAAGTCAATTTATCAGTAAATGGCGGAAAGGGGACATCATCAAATTGTTGAAGCAACTTTTGATGCTCTAAATAGTTTTCCTGATCAGAACTCTGACAATCGATAAAGTCTTGTAAAAGTCGCAACGAGCTTTATTCAGAAGAGAAGTGACCTTATTTCTATGAGTCTTATAATCTAAAAGATCACAGACCTGTCAGTTCGCCGCCACTTCCTTTCTGCCCGTCTCCTCACCCTTATTGCAGACTTGATTTCTTGATCAAACCAGGGCAGATGAAGCCTAACAGTGACCGTCTTGGACTTCAGTGGGCATGTGTCAAAGGTGGCAGCTAGTGTGGTATTGTAACACTTCACAAGCTCTTCAAGACCCTGAGGAGCATCCATACACAACCTGGAAGATTCCAGGTCACTTTTCAAGGAGTCAATATTGATAGATTTAACATCCCTATAAACAACCTGTTTAACGGGAAAAGAAGGTCTATTTTGTTTCAAGTTGCAAAGAACAGACAAGTGATCAGAGAAAAGATGGTGTGGAGTTGGAGGATTGTCCAAGACTATCTCTGATTGCCGGGTAATTATAAGATCCAGTATGTGACCCATCTCATGCGTAGGCTTGTTAACATGTTACTGAAGACCCACAGATCCAAGAAGCACTAAAAAACGATTAGTGTTTGGATCATCTGAAATGTCAACATGGATGTTAAAATCTCCAGTTATTAGAAGTGGCTCAGGTGATAAGACAATCGATTCCAAATAATTGGCAAAGTCAGTGATAAACCGATTTACTGTAAAAGGGTGATTTACTGAGTATGGTGGCCTATAAATGATCAACAGTCATAGTTTATAGGAATTAATCACCACAGACCATTCTGAATACTCAAAGGAGTCTACTTCACCCCCAGCAATCTTCTTTTGACATGCAGATGATCTCTGAAAAGTAAAGCAGTACCTCCACCAACCCGATTTTTCCGAGGTTGATCGAGAAATCTAAAACGAGGTGGAGTGGCTTCAACCTTGTGGGCAACATCCATATCTGTAAACCAAGTCTCTGTAAGAGCAAAGAGATCTGCTTTGCAATTAATAGCATATGCAACAAAATCAGCCGTTTTGTTTTTTAGAGATCTTGTGTTCAAGCAGCAAAGTTTAAGGGGATTATCAGAAGTGTTCATGGAATGTAACATAACAGGTTTAAGAACAGAGACACGGTTTTCAAGAACTGGGAAATGATGAACATAATCCAATCGTTGGCCAAATGAACAGAGATTTTACGTGTGTTGTTATGACAAGCTGCTATCCTTCCCTGAACTGAAGAATTCCATTTGCTTCTAGAATCTGAAATAACTCAGTCTGAATAGTGCAATGAAAGTCTTCGAATTCTAAACAGCTGACTGCGGGAGTATATTTTTGTTTTATTTAAACTATTGGGACCTGGGTTAACTGAAATATCCATAAATATCGTTATATCCTGCGGAGGGTCATGACCAGGTATGACTAGGACTAGTTTGCCCATGTTTGGACCATTTAACTAGTGGCACCTTAGAATAATAGAATCCTGTACGGCACGGCCTCCATAACACATGACGAGGCAAAACTGATTTGACTACAAAGTGAGACTGAGATGTATAAAGATTAGAAGTTAAATAAAACTCAAAAAGACGCACCATTTCTGATAGTCTCAGCTTCAACAAAGAATTGAACTGGTGTGACTTGTGTTGAACACAAACAAGATGCAAAAACACTAAGATTAAGATTAAAAAGTCGAGCACAGGCACGAATGATGGCAGCCATGTTAAATACACATAGCAAAATAAGTACACTTGAACAAAGATTAAAATCTACAAAATCTAGGTATTAACTACCAAACAGTGAAGAAAACCACCACAATGAAAGCACAAATATCTTACCAAACACAGCAAACAAAAATCAAGAGTCGATGGCTAAACACACAGTAGTAAATTACGATTATAAAATATAAACTACGGCAGAGAAAATTAAAAGTGGCAGCTATTGAACAGCGCCTCAACTATTACAGGCAGTAGGGTCTTAGGTCTCGAGGTAGTTCGGTGATGGTGTCTGGCCACCCAGTGTAGATCACTTGACTGAGCGCAGAGAGGATAGGGTCACGGATAGTTTCCTCCTTGAGTGCTGTTTGCTTGGTTTCGCCAAAGTGGAGGAGGTCAATTTGTTGATTTCTGGTCCTTCAGCTACGTACATGCTATCTACTAGCTTGTCAAGGGCTATGTCGTCCGTTTTGCTGGGGTTCGGAAATCGCTGAGGGCGTCTGATAAGACTCATGGTACGTCCAGGTTTGTAGTGAACATCAAAGTTATAGCCCTGGACCCAATTGATCAGCAGTCGTTGCAAAACGTGGTGGTGCACTGGATCGTCGCTTTCTCCATATCATCTCCAGAAGTTTGTGGTCTGTGATGACTACAAACTCCTTGCCGAATATGTAGTTGTGGAATCTTGTTATTCCAAAGACAAGGGCAAGGGTCTCACACTCTATGTTGGAGTACGACCTGTGCACTGAAGATAGACTTTTGGATGCAAATGCCACCGGTTTGTCGTTTTGCAGTAGGCACGCCCCAAGGCCTTTGTGCGATGCGTCCACTTCAAAGACTGTGGGCACTTCCGGGTCAAAATACTGTAGACTCGCATCTGCTGTTATCGAGTACTTGAGGGCTTCGAAAGCTGCCTGGTGGTCTTCTTGCCAAATGAACGGTACGTTCTTCTTCAGGAGCTCTCAAGGGTCACCGCCCGGTCAGCCAGGTTTGGGATGTATGCAGACACGTATGTGATAATGCCCAGGAACTTCTGTAAGTCCTCCTTATCCTGTGGGGTTGGTAGGCTATGTATATCTTCGACTCTACTTAGGTCAGGTCGGATACCGGTTGCAGAGTAGAGGGATCCGAAGAAGTTGATTTTTTTTCGGTCTTGATGCGGCATTTGGAACTGTTGGAAGACAAGTCCTTCCTTTTGGCCTGTTTCAAGTAAGCGTATGAGATTCGGGCGTAATGTTTTTCTCTGTTCGACCTACTACACCGCGATATCATCGGCTACACCAACACATCCTGGCACCCAGTAATAATGTCATCCATGCACTGGCTGATGGATAGTCTGAAAGGTAGGCGTTGGAAACAGTAGCGTCCAAAAGGTGTCCTAAACGTTGTTAGCTCTTGCGAGTCTTCTTCAAGTGTACAGCCCAGTACCCGGCCTTGGCATCCAGCTTGAAGAAATACTTGGCATTGGCAAACGCGGGGTTAAGTTCCTCGCGTTGGTATTTTGTGCGTGGCATCTCTTCAGAATCTGATTCAGTCGTTTCGGGTCTAGGCAAACCCGGAGGGAGCCATATTGTTTCAGGCTGGTAGTAATGGAACTACACCAGTCGATGTGGTGTGTAACCTTCCGAATGACCCCAATTTCTTCCATCCTGTTGATTTCGCCTCGAGTTTTGGCTTAAGGTGCACGCTGCACTTCCGTGATGCATCTATGGTCGGTTCAGCACCTTCCTTCAGATGGAGACTCGCTTTAACCCTTTCAACCCCAAACGTGCCACCTGTGCTCAATGTGGAATGTATGTTCTTTACCAAAGGGACGCTATGTCACGGGAATTCACTACTCTTTTGTTCCCAAGGCTCCTCTCCGGCACAACGCCTGAAACCTGTAACTGAAATGTAAATAGCGCCCTCACTTGACGTTGGCATGATTAATCAATCGCAGGACAATGCGCGCGTCAGTATGAATGATTTTAGCGTCTCTATATAAAGCTGTAGCTGTTTTCCGTGACCGCCGACGCTCACTTAGCTGTTTTACAGCCGACAGTCGACCGCTAGCCATGGATGACGCTGAAATTATTGACGAAATATTCGCGGATAGTGGTTCAGAAATATCCGATGACCAGTCCTCCTCATCCACATCAGAAGAAAGTGAAGAAGAGTTTGTCACACACCCACCAAGGTCATCAAATAAGCAGAACTTCAGGTAGGCCTTAACTAAGACGTAGGCCTAGCTGAAAAACTTTCACATAACTGTTCCAATTGGCTAACGTTACTGATTAGAAAGAGCCAAACAATCATGTTTTGTATATTTCTGAATGTAGGCCCTAGGCCTACTTTTTATGTTTTTTCTAAAGGGGTGTTGGTGAAACTGAAAGTCGGATCCTCCAGACCTACATTGTAGTCAGACTTTCCTGGATCCTCAGAAGAAAATGTTTTTCTTTCAAAGGAATGATGGATGGAATGGCATTTCAAAGAATATTAACTGTTCAAGTAATTTCAAGAATTAGGCCTACCTTACGTTTGAATGTAGGCCTAATTAACTTAATTTGCCAAATATTGCAGGTGAAATGGGCTTCTTTTTATGTAGGATGGATCTAGTAAGGTCCGACTTACGCTGACATTAGATCCGGGAATCTGTTTTACCAATTGCCTTTCTAACGAAATTCATAATAGCATATTTGAATGGATGCCAGTCAACTCGCCCCTGGCAAACTCGCCTCACAATCTCGCCTTACAACCGCTTTCGACAAACTCGCTCGTTGGTAAGAACCGCCCCTAACAAACCACCACAAGTCGCTTTCGACAACTCGCTTTCGATCAGCCGCAAACTCACCCCCGGAAAACTATATTAAACCAGTCTCAATAGCGTGAGATGAGTCACAAAATTACAGGGGGCGAGTTTTCCGGGGGACGAGTTTGCCGAGGGGCGAGTTTGTGAGGGGCGAGTTTGTTAGGGGGCAAGTTTGTACCTGCAGGGGCGACTTTGTCAGGGGGCGAGTTTGTAAGGGGCGAGATTGTAAGGGGCGAGATTGCCAGGGGGCGAGTTGACTGGCATGCATTTGAATTAATCTGATTTTTACTATGCAAGAAAAAGACATGAATAAAATCACAAAGTTTGTCCCAAAAAGTGTGCAGTATAAATGCAGAGTCGGCCTAACTTCTGAACTTCTTGCACCATATCAAAGTGAATGAATGATGAGGATGTCACTTGCTCTACCGTAGAGCAATTGGCATCCTCTAGCAAGTTGCATCATCTTTTTGATCTATCAAAAGAGCATTTTAACATTTCAGTGCCATCTAAGGTTTCGAGTCAACTCTGTCCCAGGTCAACTCCGGTCCAACTCGGTTAGTGTTCGTGCCCAAAAACGTTACAGCACCCTCTTCGACCAAGAATACAGCCTATATTTACTTTAATTGGCTTATGCGTTGTACCATCTGGACAGAGTTTACCTTGGACAGAGTTGACCTGCACCCCCATCTAACCATATCGAGTGTATGATTAGATAACACAGGAAGGTCATACAAATTGCAAGCACCTGGTGTGCTGTCATTTTCAAGAAAAGTGGGACTATGCATAAATTTCCGATGATGGTTTTGCTGAGCATTGCCAAAAAAAGTAAATAACCGCCAAAGCTCATTACACCCAAATCATACAGTGCCCTCCAGTAGTATGTTAAATGCCGTATGGGGGACAAATGTATAAAACTGAGAAAAGAATCGAGGCGTGTAAAGGCGCCCAATTATTTAAATGAGGTACATGTATGACATCATAAAGAATTGGTGACGTCATAGAAAATACAGTGGACATATAAAAATGAAAAAACTAAATTAGATTATCTCTGAGTATAATAAAGATGGCGACAAAATATGAAATAAAGAATAGAGTAACTGTGCCTTGCGAGTGGCTTTTATGATGATTTTGTTTTACCAACTAAAAGCCACTCGCAAGGCACAGTTACTCTATTCTTTATTTCATATTTTGTCGCCATCTTTATTATACTCAGAGATAATCTTATTTAGTTTTTTCATTTTTATATGTCCATTTTTTAAATTTTCTATGATGTCACAAATTCTGTTATGATGTCATACCTCATTTAAATAATTGGGCGTATTTACACGTCTCCCGATTCTTTTCTCAGTTTTATACATTTGTCCCCATACGGCATTTAACATACTACTCCTCCTATTGTGTCGGCCATATCTGAAAATGGCTAATGTTGTATTATGGTATCATCAAGAAAATGTGCCTTAATTCCATATAGCACCATCATACATAAGTTTCTTAATACTCATACTTCAGGTCTGGATGGCATAAAGCAAACTCCTCCTATACGAAGCGACCCCCTATGAACTTTACTGAAGAGACTGGATGTACTGAAGATTTCAGTAACCTCTCGCCTGGGCAGATCTTTTCAACTGTTCTTCTGTCAGGCAGTCTGGAAGTTGATGGTGACAGAGACCAATCGCTATGCTGACCAAACGCTGGGTGCAGATGCAGCCAATCATCAGCATGCCTGGACTCCAACGGATATCCCTGAGATGATGGCATTTGTGGCCTTGCTTCTGTGTATGGGCATCAACAAAAGGCCACGCCACGCCATGCACTGGTCCAGGTCTGAAGTTCTGCGAAGTCCTGTGTACTCATCAACTATGTCTCGCAACCGATTTGACGCACTCCTGAGATTTTTCCACGTTGCCAACAACAGAGCTGAAATGGATGATGACTCTCCCGTGACAAACTGTGTAAAGTTCGCCCGCTGCTTCACATTGTACTGCCATTGTTTCGTCGCATATATAAACCTGGACGAAACCTCTCGCCAGATGAGACTATGATAAAGTTTAAAGGCCGCATCGGTTTTAAACAGTACATGCCACGCAAGTCTGCTAAGTTTGGATTGAAATGTTTTCATTGAACGAGTCTGAAACCGGGTACACATGTGCGTGGAAGGTGTTCACTGGTTCAGAGCCCACATCGTACCAATTGCAGACATCCTCAATTGCTTATGCAGCAGCAAACCATCCATCTAACCTTTCAGCATCTGGCAAAATAGTCATGGAACTACTGCAAGGACTCGAACATAAGGGACATTTTGTTTTCATGGACAATTGGTACACCAGCCCGGCTCTCGTCCACAAGTTGTCACAGCTAGGGTTTGGAGCTCGTGGAACAGTACGATACACCACCCAAGGGATTCCGGAGAGTGCAAACCCAAAGAAGTTCCGCATTTAATATGGCGATGACCGGCTCTTTTACACAAATGCAGGGCAACTATGGGTTGTTTGGCAGGATGCATAGCGTGTACCTCTTCTGACTTATTATGGTGACTGCAGTATGGACACTAAAGAAATTGCAGCAAATACAGTTCCACTGGACTTCGTGAATCAAAAACCTGTTCTCGCCAGTGATTATAATAAATACATGGGTGGAAGTGATCTAGCATCGCAACTGTGTCAGTATTATACACACCACCATAGATCGCTGAAATGGTGGAAAAGAATTTTCGTGGCCATTCTTGACATCTGTTTGGTGAACGCTACTGTCGTCTACAACCGAATTCCTACAAACCAGCACTTGACGAGCTTGGATTTCCGCGTGAAGGTGGTCAATGAACTTCTTTCCACCTGGAAGCACAACCGAGCAAAGCACACCAATGAGCCATCGTGTCTTTCGAGTAGACATTATCCTGGGAGAAGTGAGCCCAGCAAAAGGCGCAACTGTGTCGTTTGCAGCACACAAGCCAAGCGGAAACAAACTCGTATGATTTGTAAACAGTGTCAAAAGCCAATGTGTGTTCTGCCATGCTTTGAGAAGTTTCACAGTGTGTGATAAACATTTACCCAATGTAGTTTGGATTGTGTCCCCCATTTCAATGTTGCTCCCCCAGCAAAACTAGCAACTGTGTCATTTGCATCACTAAAGCCAAGCGGTAACAAACTCGTATGATTTGTAAACAGTGTTAAAAGCCAATGTGTGTGCTGCCATGCTTTGAGAAGTTTCACAGTGTGATAAACATTTACCCAATGTAGTTTGGATTGTGTCCCCATTTCAATGTTGCTCACCCAGCAAAAATGCAACTGTGTCATTTGCATCACTAAAGCCAAGCGGTAACAAACTCGTATGATTTGTAAACAGTGTTAAAAGCCAATGTGTGTGCTGCCATGCTTTGAGAAGTTTCACAGTGTGATAAACATTTACCCAATGTAGTTTGGATTGTGTCCCCCATGTCAATGTTGCTCACCCCCCAAAAAATGCAACTGTGTCATTTGCATCACTAAAGCCAAGCGGTAACAAACTCGTATGATTTGTAAACAGTGTTAAAAGCCAATGTGTGTGCTGCCATGCTTTGAGAAGTTTCACAGTGTGATAAACATTTACCCAATGTAGTTTGGATTGTGTGCCCCCATTTCAATGTTGCGCACCCAGCAACAAATGCAACTGTTTCATTTGCCTCACTAAAGCCTCTCTTTACAAATCTCGTATGATTTGTAAACAGTGTTAAAAGCCAATGTGTGTGCTGCCATGCTTTGAGAAGTTTCACAGTGTGATAAACATTTACCCAATGTAGTTTGGATTGTGTCCCCCCATTTCAATGTTGCTCACCCAGCAAAAATGCAACTGTGTCATTTGCATCACTAAAGCCAAGCGGTAACAAACTCGTATGACTTGTAAACAGTGCTACAAGCCAATGGGATCTCTGCCATGCTTTGAGAAGTTTCACAGTGTGATAAACATTTACCCAATGTAGTTTGGATTGTGTCCCCCATTTCAATGTTGCTCACCCAGCAAAAATGCAACTGTGTCATTTGCATCACTAAAGCCAAGCGGTAACAAACTCGTATGATTTGTAAACAGTGTTAAAAGCCAATGTGTGTGCTGCCATGCTTTGAGAAGTTTCACAGTGTGATAAACATTTACCCAATGTAGTTTGGATTGTCCCCCCCATTTCAATGTTGCTCACCCAGCAAAAATGCAACTGTGTCATTTGCATCACTAAAGCCAAGCGGTAACAAACTCGTATGATTTGTAAACAGTGTTAAAAGCCAATGTGTGTGCTGCCATGCTTTGAGAAGTTTCACAGTGTGATAAACATTTACCCAATGTAGTTTGGATTGTGTCCCCCATTTCAATGTTGCTCACCCAGCAAAAATGCAACTGTGTCATTTGCATCACTAAAGCCAAGCGGTAACAAACTCGTATGATTTGTAAACAGTGTTAAAAGCCAATGTGTGCTGCTGCATGCTTTGAGAAGTTTCACAGTGTGATAAACATTTACCCAATGTAGTTTGGATTGTGTCCCCCATTTCTATGTTGCTCACCCAGATAAAAATGCATCTGTGTCATTTGCATCTCTAAAGCCTAGCGGTAACAAACTCGTATGATTTGTAAACAGTTTTAAAAGCCAATGTGTGCTGCCTTGCTTTGAGAAGTTTCACAGTGTGATAAACATTTACCCAATGTAGTTTGGATTGTGTCCCCATTTCAATGTTGCTCACCCAGCAAAAATGCAACTGTGTCATTTGCATCACTAAAGCCAAGCGGTAACAAACTCGTATGATTTGTAAACAGTGTTAAAAGCCAATGTGTGTGCTGCCATGCTTTGAGAAGTTTCACAGTGTGATAAACATTTACCCAATGTAGTTTGGATTGTGTGGCCCCATTTCAATGTTGCTCACCCAGCAAAAATGCAACTGTGTCATTTGCATCACTAAAGCCAAGCGGTAACAAACTCGTATGATTTGTAAACAGTGTTAAAAGCCAATGTGTGTGCTGCCATGCTTTGAGAAGTTTCACAGTGTGTGATAAACATTTACCCAATTGTGGTCCTTCCGTCTCCCCCCCCCTCCCCCATTTCAATGTTGAAGTGACAGTGCGCACACCAGCAACACAACATTGAAATGGGGGGAGGGGGGGGGTAGGTTGGTGGTAAGCAATCTTGAAATGGGTGGGTATGTGAGCAACCTTCATTTAAACTTGACTACTGCTACAGTAAAATCAATTTTGTGCAATTACCGCAACATTCCTTTCACCTGAACCTAAAATATATCACCTATTACGTTGGGGTTTATGAACCACCCATAAACAAAACAAGCATTTGTTTTATTGGTAAATATTTTTCTTGTCATAACTTGTGGAGTTATTTGTTGTCATTGCAAGAGTGGCCTTTCATGATGTTGTTGAGTGAGGGCGCTATACACTGAAAATTGTTAAAAAGTCTCTGGTAAAGAACTGAACATGCTATGCAAAAACCGGTAGCAACCAAGGCATGACTGATCAAATATAGCTCGGTATTGAAAGGGTTAAGAGAAACAATTTTTTTTTATTAACCAATTTTCTTTTCTGTGTTATGTTTTGACTTATGCAGTTGATGACTACAGATTGGCCATACTTTCACTTTTTAAAATGAACTCTGAACAAGGCAAATTACATTTTAGGTGGGTTGAAAAGCTATTGCATTAATAGCTGGTAAATTTCGTATTTACCAGCAAGAACTAACAGGTTCCCAAAAAAAGTCTTTTTTTTGTTGTTTTTTAAATCGGTCTTTAAAATATTTTGTTTATTTTTCACTTATCTCAGTGTATTCATAATTACTTATTTTCAGTACGTGTAATAATCATTTATCGCTGTTATTGTGTTCATTTTTTTTGTTTTACTTAAGTGCTTTTAATACTCAATTTAATGTCAACTATTTACATTGTTATCAATGTGTGTTGTGTTTTGCTTTGTATGTTAAAATTTTAAATGGTTTTATTTACTTATTTTTGCATGTACCACACCCTCAATTTGGCTTAAAAACAAACAAACAAAATATGCACAATTACAAAGCTGTGTTTAAGTTTTCAGTTTTATTGTGTGATTTTTAAATGTTCCAGTAATTTGTGAACTACATGTAACCTCACAAAAATGGGTTGAATTCCTGGAAATACTAGCAAGTTATTTATTTCATTTCACTCAAATATCAAACTTTGTGAATTATGCATGGTTTAAGAAAAAAATACATCATGGCCCCAACCAATATTTTTCATTTGTCAGTATTGAAAATCATGTTGCATCCTAGAGGTAAAATACTTAAATTCACAAATGTGCTTTTTATACAATATTTCCATTATTTGAAACTGAGTTTATGCTCATTTGTTTATGCCAGGTCAAATTTATTCAAACTTTTGATCTTTTCCAAAATAAGTACGTGTACATTGTTTTGGATAACTATGGTGTCTCATTACAACATGAAGGTTTACTCTAACACTGTACAGGCCACTAAATAGTTGACTTAAAAAAAAACATTTTTAAAGTATAGAATCAGTTTTGTACATAGTGTAATTTCATTTAACAATAACTAGAAAGCATTTATATAGACAATGTACTGAATTTGGGCAATAAGCCAAAATCAACACCTGGAGTGTTGATTTTTACTTACAGATATGGATGCCAAACTTTGAAAGAGTAGTCACTGACTGTACATTTAGAATATATGCATTTAAGTGTGTACACCAAAATCGAATCCCAACTAGGTCTCGCTGGACAGTAAATTAGTGTGACGTTTAATATGTACCCGAACATTTCAAAGAAATACACCATTTTGAGGATGAATTATCACAAAACTAACCTAAAACAAATTTGGTGTCCCATTTACACATGAATAAACTGGATTGGTGTTGACATGATATTTTCGCATTTCTGGAGTAAATAATTTCCGATTTTTGGCTATAATTAATGAGGAATGTTAACAATAATGAAAATCAATGAATCGCCTGTCAATAAAATTTTCCAATTTCAGGTCTAAATGTCACACGTTGGTACCCTTATTTACAAAATACCCCTTACAAATAAATGTTAAAGTATGATGGATTAAAACCAGTAACACCGGGATTTGTACCCTTCTCCTAACCGAAAAGTGTCACTGGAGTGTTCTTTAACGTGCAACACCTTGTCTGCTACACGGGACCTTAGTTTATGTCCTATCCGAGGACAGTAAATTAGTGTGACGTTTAATATGTACCCGAACATTTCACAGAAATACACAATTTTGAGGATGATTTATCACAAAACTAACCTAAAACAAATTTGGTGTCCCATTTACACATGAATAAACTGGATTGGTGTTGACATGATATTTTTGGCTATAATTAATGAGGAATGTTAACAATAATGAAAATCAATGAATCGCCTGTCTATAAACTTTTCCAATTTCGGGTCAAAATGTCACACGTTGGTACCCTTATTTACAAAATACCCCTTACAAATAAATGTTAAAGTATGATGGATTAAAACCAGTAACACCGGGATTTGTACCCTTCTCCTAACCGAAAAGTGTCACTGGAGTGTTCTTTAACGTGCAACACCTTGTCTGCTACACGGGACCTTAGTTTATGTCCTATCCGAGGACAGTAAATTAGGGTGACGTTTAACATGTACCCGTACATGTTAAAGTATCACAAATTTCTATTTTACACAAACACCGGGATGAGGACAGCAAATTTGGCTACAAGTGTCTGGCTAAGGAACACAACCTATGCAACAAGAAAATAAAGCCTCAATTTAAAAAATAAATAAAATAAATAAATAAAAATAGCAGGATTTGATTTTGGTGTACAATACATGTGACCTGTCATCACAAAATGAGTGTAAAGTTGCACTATTTAAGATTTGAGATATTTTTTACTTGAAATGCTAAAAAAAGTCTACATAAAGTGCCATTTCAGTATCCTGTAGTTGTGTTACAGTGAATCAACAGTATACTTCTAATAAATGTGATAAAGTTACCTAGCTGTCTGACAAAATAAAATGATTGAGTATGATGTTAAAACAAAGTACACATCCGTACAGTTTTTTGGGCTTTTTTCTCCACTGTAATGCAAAATTGCATTTTCCAATTTACACTCATTTTGTGATGACAGGTCACATATTATATATACATTTATATTTCGGTTGATATTTGTAAAAGTGTGAATTTCACGCACAAATAATGAAACCAACATATATGGGTTGATTTTGATTCTGTCTGGGAAAAAATTAATAAATAAACTTTTCACAATGCAATATTCACTCAACTGCAACCACATGCTTAAAAGTAGTGGTCATTCCACAATATAAGTGTGCAGTCAGTGACTACTCTTTCAAAGTTTGGCATCCATACATGCAACTAAAAATAAACACTCCAGGTGTTGATTTCAGTTTTTTAACTTGAAATTCAAACTGTTTAAAAAGTTTGCTTTTCAAGCATAAAACCAAAATCAACACCTGGAGTGTTGATTTTTACTTACATGTATGGATGCCAAATTATGAAAGAAGTCACTGACTGCACATTTAGAATACATGTATTAGTGTGTACACCAAAATCAAATCCCAACTTAGTCTCGCTAAGGGCAGGGTCGACAACATCCTGTGAGTGAATGAACATTCTGCTACCCTAAACCTTCAATTATGATACTGTTTGGTTTATACCTATTAAACAAGAACTATTCTTTACCATCTAGTACAAGATGCGCAAAACAATATCCACATGGTTTCACATCTACTTGTTGACTTTGCGGGATCTGGTGTGAAAATGAGTATATTTTCCAACGGACACTCATCATTTCAGTTTCACGTTCATCTATACTGCCACTACTCACATACACTAAGGGTTGCTTGGCTGTACAAAATATTGGCGTGTTTTTGTCAAATAAGATG
Source organism: Zoroaster sp. YZ-2022 (assembly GCA_029582265.1). NCBI lineage: Eukaryota > Metazoa > Echinodermata > Asteroidea > Forcipulatida > Zoroasteridae > Zoroaster > Zoroaster sp. YZ-2022. Next base: position 17,822,499 of record CM055829.1, on the reverse strand, counting down.
TCACATGCATAGTGTGTCTTAGGAGCAGGTAAATGAACAGGTTGACCTTCAAGCAACAACAAGAGGTCATTCCAAGGAATTACTTTAGGGGTCCAACGGAAATCATTTAAAAATATCACTTCCATTAATTCAGCTCCTACCCATGCAAATGTGCCTGATGCGGGATTAGTGAACATGGAATATATACTTGATAGAGGACGAAACATAAATGTTTTCCCACAATTGGCCGGGCCGGTAATCATTAAGTTTCTGTATTTTCCCCTTCCATTTAACAATAATACGTAGATACTACTGGCAAAATTTGTTATGTCTATCCCATTATTAAACAGAATTTCGGTTGCACATTGTAGCCACTGACCATTGCATACACATTTCTCTGGGTGTTGGGCAACATTGAAGAGTAGTTCGGTTCTGCTCAATGTAGATCTCCTCAGCATTTCTTGTGAGTGTGCCACTTCCCAGCCAACCTAAAAATGGCAACAAGCAATGACCCAAAAATATATATCAAAAGTGATTAAGCAATTGAAACAACTTCTCTGAATAGGGGCTTCAATCGACAATGATGATCTGAAATAATGCTTATTATCAAGATGCATACAGTATATCAGCTTGTTTACTTGTACACATGCGAACCACTTAATTGCATGAAAAGGGCAGGCATAATGATTTTTTGGTGTGCTGTTCTTCCCTCGAAATCATATTTTGTGGGAAACAAATTCACACAGGCTTTGGTATACAAAGTCATATTTCGAGGGAACTAGGCCTACGCCTACTTATAACAGAAAATCGTGCCTGTCCCTTCATGCATGCCAGGGGCTCCGTGCTCAATAGAAGTAGGTCATAGTAACGTTTAAGACTTGGGCGAACAACTTAATTTCTATGCTATTATAAATTATACTAATAGTAGTAGTGTGATTTCTGACGCTGCTTTACTAAATCCTTGCATATTAATATGGAACGGTGTGCCTAATTTTTCATAAAGTGCACTCACGTTATAGCATACACCTGTACGTTATCCGTTATGACAGTGTCCACGCTGGGGTATACTTTGTACACATGTACATGTACATGTATGTACATGTACTGTACATGTACATGTATGTGTCACACATCACACAGTGCGTGCGTGCATAATTAATATGCCCAACTACTTTGGACCAATCATTTCACTTTAGTGCATGGCGCCCTCCAGTGGTTATTTGTTTGGTGGGGGCGTGGCTCCGTCAAAGAAAAGGGCGGCCGTCATTGCTCGGTTTTCTATTTGAAAAGACATATCCATAAACAAATACACAAAACCAATAACCTATATTCACCTCTATTGCTTCCTGTACGACTCGTTTGCCTCTGTTCGCGATGAAACGGAGGAGGTCCGTCTTCCCTTCCTGTTTCTGCCGTTCTGCGTAAGCCAACAACACCAAGCGACCTTTAGGTTTTTGGACGACCAGTTGAGAGACATCGTATGGGGTCAATCTAGGAGAGCGCTTACGTCTGCCTCCTGATGCTCCGCCTTCGTTGGGAACATCACCGGAAATAAACGATTGTTGCGAGACCTGGACAACAGTTTGAGATGCGGCATCAGTGGCGGGTGCAAATGAAGTATTCAAATCTGGATGCCCGTTCGACTGCAAATATGATGGATCACTTTTCGTCACGTACTTCCACGCGCTGTAGTAGTTGTGGTGAAGACCCGAGAAATTGACCGAGAGTCCATCGTGGTGAGCTAAATAGTTACGTATTCGTAACCATCGCTGTGTTTTGTCCAGTTTTATCGACATGTGATAGTGCATCCCACCGTCGGCGTGAGATTCCTGAGAACACGCCCACTGAACTACCACTGCAGTGCTAACTGTTTCAAATGCCCTGACTACTTTAGTTGCAAAACTTTCCCGAGAAATGTCTGAAGACGCTTGACTGAGAGTGATAAGATAAACTTTTCTGACTTGGCGCGAATTCAGATCACAAGCCATGCTGAATAAGTTGTTGGAATGGCCAGCGTGGTCTGAGCCTGATACACCCAGCGAGAAAAGTAAACCCAAGCTTTTACACACCCCAGTATATATTGGCAGTGGCGGATAAGCATCATTGCCTAAACAGGTCAAATCGACATTTACAATTGTTTGTGTTTAACAACGGCAATGGTCTAGGCTGGTACCGTCATTTGTCGGTTCACCGCGTATTTTAATCCGCACCTCCTCTCTTTGACATTAGAAAACTGTGCAGACGGTTTACCATTTTGTAAACCGATGACATAAAAAGATTTTTATATGTAGAGACTTCTTTTCTCACTAAAATGGTAAACCGACAACCTTTACCAATTGTTTTCCCGTAGCCTTGGCAACATCCTATTAATGACCGCACTTAACCCTTTCAACCCCAAACGTGCCACCTGTGCTCAATGTGGAATGTATGTTCTTTACCAAAGGGACGCTATGTCACGGGAATTCACTACTCTTTTGTTCCCAAGGCTCCTCTCCGGCACAACGCCTGAAACCTGTAACTGAAATGTAAATAGCGCCCTCACTTGACGTTGGCATGATTAATCAATCGCAGGACAATGCGCGCGTCAGTATGAATGATTTTAGCGTCTCTATATAAAGCTGTAGCTTTTCCCGTGACCGCCGACGCTCACTTAGCTGTTTTACAGCCGACAGTCGACCGCTAGCCATGGATGACGCTGAAATTATTGACGAAATATTCGCGGATAGTGGTTCAGAAATATCCGATGACCAGTCCTCCTCATCCACATCAGAAGAAAGTGAAGAAGAGTTTGTCACACACCCACCAAGGTCATCAAATAAGCAGAACTTCAGGTAGGCCTTAACTAAGACGTAGGCCTAGCTGAAAACTTTCACATAACTGTTCCAATTGGCTAACGTTACTGATTAGAAAGAGCCAAACAATCATGTTTTGTATATTTCTGAATGTAGGCCCTAGGCCTACTTTTATATTTTTTCTAAAGGGTGTTGGTGAAACTGAAAGTCGGATCCTCCAGACCTACATTGTAGTCAGACTTTCCTGGATCCTCAGAAGAAAATGTTTTCTTTCAAA
>CM055829.1:17676525-17818951 GCA_029582265.1 Zoroaster sp. YZ-2022 | reverse complement strand
GAGGGTTTTCCCCTTTTAGAAATAATGACTTTTGGATTTGGACAAATTCTCTTCATACCCAACAACGGTCTCCATGCCATTTAGCCCACACCGCAAAATACTCTCAAAATACGGGACGGTGTACCGCGTACATTGTTTTGAATTAAAGCATAAATACGTATCATATTATTTCTAGCAACGGGTATAACTTTAAAAGTTTTTATGGCAGGCCGACAAATTTATATTCAAATTAAAGCTGAGGTTCTCCTCTTTCAGGAAATCACATGACTTTTGGATTTGGACAAATTCTTCATACCTTAAACGGTCTCCATGCACACTTAGCCCACCGCAAAATACTCGACGGTGTACACCCTACATTGTTGTGATTAAAGCAAAAATACGAATGAAATTATTTCTAGCAACGGGTATAACTTTAAAAGTTTTTATGGGAGGCCGACAAATTTATATTCAAATTAAAGCTGAGGTTCTTCTCTTTCAGAAAATCACATGACTTTTGGATTTGGACAAATTCTTCATACCTTAAACGGTCTCCATGCACACTTAGCCCACCGCAAAATACTCTCAAAATACGACAGTGTACACCCACATTGTTGTGATTAAAAGCAAAAATACGAATGAAATTATTTCTAGCAACGGGTATAACTTTAAAAGTTTTTAAGGGAGGCCGACAAATTTATATTCAAATTAAAGCTGAGGTTCTCCTCTTTCATAAAATCACAAGACTTTTGGATTTGGACAAATTCTTCATACCTTAAACGGTCTCCATGCACACTTAGCCCACCGCAAAATACTCTCAAAATGCGGGACGGTGTACCCCGTAGATTGTTGTGATTAAAGCAAAAATACGAATGAAATTATTTCTAGCAACGGGTATAACTTTAAAAGTTTTTAAGGGAGGCCGACAAATTTATATTCTAATTAAAGCTGAGGTTCTCCTCTTTCAGAAAATCACATGACTTTTGGATTTGGACAAATTCTTCATACCTTAAACGGTCTCCATGCACATTTAGCCCACCGCAAAATACTCTCAAAATACGGGACGGTGTACCCCCATTGTTGTGATTAAAGCAAAATATACGAATGAAATTATTTCTAGCAACGGGTATAACTTTAAAAAGTTTTATGGGCAGGCCGACAAATTTATATTCAAATTAAAGCTGAGGTTCTCCTCTTTCAGAAAATCACATGACTTTTTAGGTTGGACAAATTCTTCATACCTTAAACGGTCTCCATGCACATTTAGCCCACCGCAAAATACTCTCAAAATGCGGGACGGTGTACACCCTACACTGTTGTGATTAAAGCAAAATACAGAATGAAATTATTTCTAGCAACGGGTATAACTTTAAAAGTTTTTATGGGAGGCCGACAAATTTATATTCAAATTAAAGCTGAGGTTCTTCTCTTTCAGAAAATCACATGACTTTTGGATTTGGACAAATTCTTCATACCTTAAACGGTCTCTATGCACACTTAGCCCACCGCAAAATACTCTCAAAATACGGGACGATGTACACCCTACATTGTTGTGATTAAAGCAAAAATACGAATGAAATTATTTCTAGCAACGGGTATAACTTTAAATGTTTTTTATGGAGGCCCAAAAAATTATATTCAAATTAAAGCTGAGGTTCTCCTCTTTCAGAAAATTACATGACTTTTGGATTTGGACAAATTCTTCATACCTTAAACGGTCTCCATGCACACTTAGCCCACCGCAAAATACTCTCAAAATGCCGGACGGTGAATATTATGTACCCCGTAAATTGTTGTGATTAAAGCAGAAATACGAATGAAATTATTTCTAGCAACGGGTATAACTTTAAAGGTTTTTATGGGAGGCCGACAAATTTATATTCAAATTAAATCTGAGGTTCTCCTCTTTCAGAAAATCACATGACTTTTGGATTTGGACAAATTCTTCATACCTTAAACGGTCTGCATGCACACTTAGCGCACCGCAAAATACTCGACGGTGTACACCCTACATTGTTGTGATTAAAGCAAAAATACGAATGAAATTATTTCTAGCAACGGGTATAACTTTAAAGGTTTTTATGCGAGGCCGACAAATTTATATTCAAATTAAAGCTGAGGTTCTCCTCTTTCAGAAAATCACATGACTTTTGGATTTGGACAAATTCTTCATACCTTAAACGGTCTCCATGCACACTTAGTCCACCGCAAAATACTCTCAAAATACGGGACGGTGTACACCCTACATTGTTGTGATTAAAGCAAAAATACGAATGAAATTATTTCTAGCAACGGGTATAACTTTAAAAGTTTTTATGGGAGGCCGACAAATTTATATTCAAATTAAAGCTGAGGTTCTCCTCTTTCAGAAAATCACATGACTTTTGGATTTGGACAAATTCTTCATACCTTAAACGGTCTCCATGCACACTTAGCCCACCGCAAAATACTCTCAAAATATGGGACGGTGTACACCCTACATTGTTGTGATTAAAGCAGAAATACGAATGAAATTATTTCTAGCAACGGGTATAACTTTAAAGGTTTTTATGGTAGGCCGACAAATTTATATTCAAATTAAAGCTGAGGTTCTCCTCTTTCAGAAAATCACATGACTTTTGGATTTGGACAAATTCTTCATACATTAAACGGTCTCCATGCACACTTAGCCCACCGCAAAATACTCTGAAAATACGGCACGGTGTACACCCTACATTGTTGTGATTAAAGCAGAAATACGAATGAAATTATTTCTAGCAACGGGTATAACTTTAAAGGTTTTTATGGGAGGCCGACAAATTTATATTCAAATTAAAGCTGAGGTTCTCCTCTTTCAGAAAATCACATGACTGTTGGATTTGGACAAATTCTTCATATCTTAAACGGTCTCCATGCACATACTTATCGCAAAATACTCTCAAAATACGGGACGGTGTACACCCTACATTGTTGTGATTAAAGCAGAAATACGAATGAAATTATTCTAGCAACGGGTATAACTTTAAAAGTTTTATGGGGAGGCCGACAAATTTATATATTCAAATTAAAGCTGAGGGTTCTCCTCTTTCAGAAAATCACCTGACTTTTGGATTTGGACAAATTCTTCATACCTTAAACGGTCTCCATGCACTCTTAGCCACCGCAAAATACTCTCAAAATACGGGACGGTGTACACCCTACATTGTTGTGATTAAAAGCAAAAATACGAATGAAATTATTTCTAGCAACAGGTATAACTTTAAATGTTTTTATGGGGAGGCCGACAATTTATATTCAAATTAAAGCTGAGGTTCTCCTGTTTGAGAACATCACATGACTTTTGGATTTGGACAAATTCTTCATATCTTAAACGGTCTCCATGCACACTTAGGCCATCGCAAAATACTCTCAAAATACGGGACGGTGTACACCCTACATTGTTGTGATTAAAGCAGAAATACGAATGAAATTATTTCGAGCAACGGGTATAACTTTAAAAAATTTTATGGGAGGCCGACAAATTTATATTCAAATTAAAGCTGAGGTTCTCCTCTTTCAGAAAATCACATGACTTTTGGATTTGGACAAATTCTTCATACCTTAAACGGTCTCCATGCACACTTAGCCCACCGCAAAATATTCTCAAAATACTGGACGGTGTACACCCTACATTGTTGTGATTAAAGCAGAAATACGAATGAAATTATTTCTAGCAACGGGTATAACTTTAAAAGTTTTTATGGGAGGCCGACAAATTTATATTCAAATTAAAGCTGAGGTTCTCCTCTTTCAGAAAATCACATGACTTTTGGATTTGGACAAATTCTTCATACCTTAAACGGTCTCCATGCACACTTAGCGCACCGCAAAATACTCTCAAAATACGGGACGGTGTACACCCTACATTGTTGTGATTAAAGCAAAAATACGAATGAAATTATTTCTAGCAACGGGTATAACTTTAAAGGTTTTTATGGGAGGCCGACAAATTTATATTCAAATTAAAGCTGAGGTTCTCCTCTTTCAGAAAATCACATGACTTTTGGATTTGGACAAATTCTTCATACCTTAAACGGTCTCCATGCACACTTAGCCCACCGCAAAATACTCTCAAAATACGGGACGGTGTACACCCTACATTGTTGTGATAAAGCAGAAATACGAATGAAATTATTTCTAGCAACGGGTATAACTTTAAAAGTTTTTAATGGAGGCCGACAAATTTATATTCAAATTAAAGCTGAGGTTCTCCTCTTTCAGAAAATCACATGACTTTTGGATTTGGACAAATTCTTCATACCTTAAACGGTCTCCATGCACACTTAGCCCACCGCAAAATACTCTCAAAATACGGGACAGTGTACACCCTACATTGTTGTGATTAAAGCAGAAATACGAATGAAATTATTTCTAGCAACGGGTATAACTTTAAAAGTTTTTATGGGAGGCCGACAAATTTATATTCAAATTAAAGCTGAGGTTCTCCTCTTTCAGAAAATCACATGACTTTTGGATTTGGACAAATTCTTCATACCTTAAACGGTCTCCATGCACACTTAGCCCACCGCAAAATACTCTCAAAATACGGGACGGTGTACACCCTACATTGTTGTGATTAAAACAAAATACGAATGAAATTATTTCTAGCAACGGGTATAACTTTAAAGGTTTTTATGGGAGGCCGACAAATTTATATTCAAATTAAAGCTGAGGTTCTCCTCTTTCAGAAAATCACATGACTTTTGGATTTGGACAAATTCTTCATATCTTAAACGGTCTCCATGCACACTTAGCCCACCGCAAAATACTCTCAAAATACGGGACGGTGTACACCCTACATTGTTGTGATTAAAGCAGAAATACGAATGAAATTATTTCTAGCAACGGGTATAACTTTAAAAGTTTTTATGGGAGGCCGACAAATTTATATTCAAATTAAAGCTGAGGTTCTCCTCTTTCAGAAAATCACATGACTTTTGGATTTGGACAAATTCTTCATATCTTAAACGGTCTCCATGCACACTTAGCCCACCGCAAAATACTCTCAAAATACGGGACGGTGTACACCCTACATTGTTGTGATTAAAGCAGAAATACGAATGAAATTATTTCTAGCAACGGGTATAACTTTAAAAGTTTTTATGGGAGGCCGACAAATTTATATTCAAATTAAAGCTGAGGTTCTCCTCTTTCAGAAAATCACATGACTTTTGGATTTGGACAAATTCTTCATACCTTAAAGGGTCTCCATGCACACTTAGCCCACCGCAAAATACTCTCAAAATACGGGACGGTGTACACCCTACATTGTTGTGATTAAAGCAAAAATACGAATGAAATTATTTCTAGCAACGGGTATAACTTTAAATGTTTTTATGGGAGGCCGACAAATTTATATTCAAATTAAAGCTGAGGTTCTCCTCTTTCAGAAAATCACATGACTTTTGGATTTGGACAAATTCTTCATACCTTAAACGGTCTCCATGCACACTTAGCCCACCGCAAAATACTCTCAAAATACGGGACGGTGTACACCCTACATTGTTGTGATTAAAGCAAAAATACAAATGAAATTATTTCTAGCAACGGGTATAACTTTAAAAGTTTTTATGGGAGGCCGACAAATTTATATTCAAATTAAACCTGAGGTTATCCTCTTTCAGAAAATCACATGACTTTTGGATTTGGACAAATTCTTCATATCTTAAACGGTCTCCATGCACACTTAGCCCACCGCAAAATACTCTCAAAATACGGGATGTGTACACCCTACATTGATGTGATTAAAACAGAAATACGAATGAAATTATTTCTAGCAACGGGTATAACTTTAAAAGTTTTTATGGGAGGCCGACAAATTTATATTCAAATTAAAGCTGAGGTTCTCCTCTTTCAGAAAATCACATGACTTTTGGATTTGGACAAATTCTTCATATCTTAAACGGTCTCCATGCACACTTAGCCCACCGCAAAATACTCTGAAAATACGGCACGGTGTACACCCTACATTGTTGTGATTAAAGCAGAAATACGAATGAAATTATTTCTAGCAACGGGTATAACTTTAAAAGTTTTTATGGGAGGCCGACAAATTTATATTCAAATTAAAGCTGAGGTTCTCCTCTTTCAGAAAATCACATGACTTTTGGATTTGGACAAATTCTTCATATCTTAAACGGTCTCCATGCACACTTAGCCCACCGCAAAATACTCGACGGTGTACACCCTACATTGTTGTGAATAAAGCAGAAATAGGAATGAAATTATTTCTAGCAACGGGTATAACTTTAAACGTTTTTATGGGAGGCCGACAAATTTATATTCAAATTAAAGCTGAGGTTCTCCTCTTTCAGAAAATCACATGACTTTTGGATTTGGACAAATTCTTCATACCTTAAACGGTCTCCATGCACACTTAGCCCACCGCAAAATACTCTCAAAATACGGGACGGTGTACACCCTACATTGTTGTGATTAAAGCAAAAATACGAATGAAATTATTTCTAGCAACGGGTATAACTTTAAATGTTTTATGGGAGGCCGACAAATTTATATTCAAATTAAAGCTGAGGTTCTCCTCTTTCAGAAAATCACATGACTTTTGGATTTGGACAAATTCTTCATACCTTAAACGGTCTCCATGCACACTTAGCCCACCGCAAAATACTCTCAAAATGCCGGACGGTGTACACCCTACATTGTTGTGATTAATAAAGCAGAAATACAGAATGAAATTATTTCTAGAAACGGGTATAACTTTAAAGGTTTTTATGGGAGGCCGACAAATTTATATTCAAATTAAAGCTGAGGTTCTCCTCTTTCAGAAAACCACATGACTTTTGGATTTGGACAAAATTCTTCATACCTTAAACGGTCTCCATGCACACTTAGCCCACCGCAAAATACTCTCAAAATACTGGACGGTGTACACCCTACATTGTTGTGATTAAAGCAGAAATACAAATGAAATTATTTCTAGCTACGGGTATAACTTTAAAGGTTTTTATGGGAGGCCGACAAATTTATATTCAAATTAAAGCTGAGGTTCTCCTCTTTCAGAAAATCACATGACTTTTGGATTTGGACAAATTCTTCATACCTTAAACGGTCTCCATGCACACTTAGCCCACCGCAAAATACTCTCAAAATACGATCCGGTGTACACCCTACATTGTTGTGATTAAAGCAGAAATACGAATGACATTTTTTCTAGCAACGGGTATATCTTTATATGTTGTTATGGGAGGCCGACAAATTTATATTCAAATTAATGCTGAGGTTCTCCTCTTTCAGAAAATCACATGACTTTTAGATTTGGACAAATTCTTCATACCTTAAACGGTCTCCATGCACACTTAGTCCACCGCAAAATACTCTCAAAATACGGGACGTCGACGGTGTACACCCTACATTGTTGTGATTAAAGCAAAAATACGAATGAAATTATTTCTAGCAACGGGTATAACTTTAAAAGTTTTTATGGGAGGCCGACAAATTTATATTCAAATTAAAGCTGAGGTTCTCCTCTTTCAGAAAATCACATGACTTTTGGATTTGGACAAATTCTTCATACATTAAACGGTCTCCATGCACACTTAGGCCACCGCAAAATACGGGATTGTGTACACCCTACATTGTTGTGATTAAAACAGAAATACGAATGAAATTATTTCTAGCAGCGGGTATAACTTTAAAGGTTTTTATGGTAGGCCGACAAATTTATATTCAAATTAAAGCTGAGGTTCTCCTCTTTCAGAAAATCACATGACTTTTGGATTTGGACAAATTCTTCATACATTAAACAGTCTCCATGCACACTTAGCCCACCGCAAAATACTCTGAAAATACGGGACGGTGTACACCCTACATTGTTGTGATTAAAGCAGAAATACGAATGAAATTATTTCTAGCAACGGGTATAACTTTAAAAGTTTTTATGGGAGGCCGACAAATTTATATTCAAATTAAAGCTGAGGTTCTCCTCTTTCAGAAAATCACATGACTTTTGGATTTGGACAAATTCTTCATATCTTAAACGGTCTCCATGCACACTTAGCCCACCGCAAAATACGGGACGGTATACACCCTACATTGTTAGTGATTAAAGCAGAAATACGAATGAAATTATTTGTAGCAACGGCTATAACTTTAAAGGTTTTTATGGGAGGCCGACAAATTTATATTCAAATTAAAGCTGAGGTTCTCCTCTTTCAGAAAATCACATGACTTTTGGATTTGGACAAATTCTTCATACCTTAAACGGTCTCCATGCACACTTAGCCCACCGCAAAATACTCTCAAAATACGGGACGGTGTACACCCTACATTGTTGTGATTAAAGCAGAAATACGAATGAAATTATTTCTAGCAACGGGTATAACTTTAAAGGTTTTGATGGTAGGCCGACAAATTTATATTCAAATTAAAGCTGAGGTTCTCCTCTTTCAGAAAATCACATGACTTTTGGATTTGGAGAAATTCTTCATACATTAAACGGTCTCCATGCACACTTAGCCCACCGCAAAATACTCTCAAAATACTGGACGGTGTACACCCTACATTGTTGTGATTAAAGCAGAAATACGAATGAAATTATTTCTAGCAACGGGTATAACTTTAGAAGTTTTTAAGAGAGGCCGACAAATTTATATTCAAATTAAAGCTGAGGTTCTCCTCTTTCAGAAAATCACATGACATTTGGATTTGGACAAATTCTTCATACCTTAAACGCTCTCCATGCACATTTAGCCCACCGCAAAATACTCTCAAAATGCGGGACGGTCTACCGCGTAGATTGTTGTGATTAAAGCAGAAATACGAATGAAATTATTTCTAGCAACGTGTATAACTTTAAAAGTTTTTATGGGAGGCCGACAAATTTATATTCAAATTAAAGCTGAGGTTCTCCTCTTTCAGAAAATCACATGACTTTTGGATTTGGACAAATTCTTCATATCTTAAACGGTCTCCATGCACACTTAGCCCACCGCAAAATACTCGACGGTGTACACCCTACATTGTTGTGAATAAAGCAGAAATAGGAATGAAATTATTTCTAGCAACGGCTATAACTTTAAACGTTTTTATGGGAGGCCGACAAATTTATATTCAAATTAAAGCTGAGGTTCTCCTCTTTCAGAAAATCACATGACTTTTGGATTTGGACAAATTCTTCATACCTTAAAGGGTCTCCATGCACACTTAGCCCACCGCAAAATACTCTCAAAATACGGGACGGTGTACGTGTACACCCTACATTGTTGTGATTAAAGCAAAAATACGAATGAAATTATTTCTAGCAACGGCTATAACTTTAAAAGTTTTTATGGGAGGCCGACAAATTTATATTCAAATTAAAGCTGAGGTTCTCCTCTTTCAGAAAATCACATGACTTTTGGATTTGGACAAATTCTTCATACCTTAAAGGGTCTCCATGCACACTTAGCCCACCGCAAAATACTCTCAAAATACGGGACGTCACGGCTGTTTCACGCGTATGTGACGCGCGTAAAGAAGTTTTCCCAGACCGTAGCCACTCATGCATAATTCATGTCAAAAGGATGACGTCACGCCAATAATGGCTGCGCCCACAGATCACAGAGCTGACGAAAACAGGGTCGAAATATCAGCTAAATTAACCCTTCACATGAAATAAATAGACGTTCTATTAAACTTTTCTGATGAATCATAATTAAATTATACTCTTGTGGTTAGTGGGTGCTTACAAAAATTTAAAAGCCGGGAAAAAAATCAATTTTTACGTCGTATTCGTACATCGTCTTTTGTTGTTCGAAAGATTCAAACGACGTTCCAAAAACCTCCCTTTTTACTTAACAGGGGCTAGTTTTAACTTTTCAAAAAGGATTATTAAAACGAACTACTATGTTCACTTTTTAAACGTTTAATCTCATGTAGGACATTTCGTTTAAGTATTCAATACCGTTGTTGAAAACTTGTAAAAACCGAGGCCTAACAAAACTTCCATTAAAATCGTTTACTAACGTTCCGTGCAGACGGCCCATGCGCAGTAACTTCTTCGCTGGTAATCCCATTAACTCTATAATTTTGTACGGTGTTGTGTGGGCACCGGTGAAATACGTCAGAACAGCGCGCTATGTAAATACTATGTAAATTACTACTCAATTGAGATTCGACATGGTGTCACTTCAATTAGTCTTACTTATCATCCTCACCATGCAAAGCTACAAGTTTTACCTATGTAAATACGACATAAAACACAATAAAGGGGGCCACTTTGCATCTGTCACGTTAGCAGTTTTTTTTAAGTACCTGAAACCGACCAAAAAGTGTTTCAACAGGCTTATACTAGAAGTAATTTGAGTTGATTTATTTTATTTTTTTATTATTTTATTTATTTTTTTATCCTCAAATTTCCATAAAAATTGGACGGAAAAAGTTACCGCACTTTTCCGTCCATTTGTTGATGGAAATTTTAGGGTAATTAAAAAAAATAATAGTAATAATCAACTCAAATTATCTTTAGGATAAGCATGCATGTCTATTCAAATGTTGAAATTCTTTTTGGGTGGTTTCAGATATAAAAAAAAAAAAAAAATACAACCATTAGAAAAACTGCTAACGTGACGGTAGGAAAGTGGCCCCCTTTATTGTGTTTTATGTCATACACTAGTTTACACAAAACTTTCATAAATATTCTACACAGTAGATTATACGGGAGTACAGTGATAAAAACGCACAGGAACAAAGATGAGTTTCAGTGATATTTACATATTTTATTCATTATGAGTTTCAAATTCCATCAACAAGCTCTAGGAAAAATCTGTACAGTATGTACAAACAGAATCACAATTCACGGTTCTCGTAACCTTCCAAAGGAAACCAGTGAGTATAGCAAAGAATTATTGAATAATTTCGGTATAAGTGTATGGGAAGATTCAGCGTACCAGCATCCATGAAAAATATGTGAAAAATGTTCAAGAAAACTAAGACACTGTAAATCTGGAGAACGATTTTATACTGTTCAGAGCCTCAAAGATAAACAGCGAATCCAACAAAATTGACCAAAGCATACAAGAACTGGAACTTGGTTAGTGTGTGAACTTTTTACGCAACAGTCTAGAGGAGGACCGCAGTCTAAACCAAAGGCTGGTAGGCCTAAATCAACAATAGCTTGTACACAAACTTTGCCCTTTTCACTGAGCGATGACAATATATTTCATCAATTAAGTGATGCGCAACATCTGGAATATCCCATTAGTTTTGAAATCAGTGGTCATCAGTGGGAACAGTCACTCTTCATTTGTAGTATTTGTCTATGTATACTGGGAAAGCCATCAGTTCAGACACCGTGCCAACATAACTTCTGTGCGCAATGTTTGACACAGTGTTTCAAGCATTCGTTAAGTCCAAACATCAACTGCCCAATATGTAATCAACATGTACAGTATAGCAGCATCACTTCAAGTCCCAGAGTGCTAAGTGTTCAACTGGACAATCTAAATGTTGTGTGTACAGCATGTGATGGCATTGGACAAATAACCCGATTATTGGTTTTACTCAATGAGCAGGGTGGTGAGCTGATTCACACTGAGTTTAACCGCACAGGAGAATCGTCAATGGTATCTTGAGGATGACCTGGAGCGACTGATGTCCATAATGAGGCGGCATCACATCAGTACCGCACCAGAAGTGCGGTCAAAAGTCATCAAGCCTGCAAACAAAAAATTAAAATTAGAAAATAAATAAAGGATAAGCAAAATGAAAATATCATCTTCCTGCAAATTCCACAATATTCATTTTTACATGCGTTCCACAGAGTTTGCAATATTTGCACAGGAACAGTACATAAGTTTCCACAAAATTCCCCCGTGAAGAAATAAAGTCCCCCATACAGGACTCGCACTGGGAGTTCCACAGCTATGCACAAGCTGTATACCGAGTGTTTTTGCCCACAATGTTTACTTACCTATTCTATGATGCTCGCCAGTACAAAAAAAAAGGCATTCCACCTGATTGATTTGGTAAAATTTGTGGAGAATTGCTACTACTTTACCAACACGTTTAAACCTCATCAGCCGCCATGCGCATGTGCGCTGATACGTCAGTTTGCCCCAGCGTAGTTAGTTATCTGTGTGTGTTTATACGTTTGTAGTATGTGCACGGTCTAGTCTGGTGGCGACGTGATGATGATCGTCGAACTCTGATGATCGCCAGCGTCTTGACTACTAATCAAAGATGCCTCAGCGTTAACTATAAACTTTGTTTTTTATGATCACGGGTCAAGTTTTCAGTTGCGCGACCATCAATAACGAAAAATGCAGGTCGCATGAGGTCATAGTGTGGTATCTGTGCGCATGAGCATCAGTACTTATCATGGCAGCTGATGTCGGTAAAGCAGTAGCTATTCTCTATAAATTTCAACAAAAAAAGTGAGTGGAATACCGATTTTCTTTTTTACTGGCAAGCATCATAACATATGTAAGTAAACATTGTGGGCATAATTTAACTAAGCAAAAATTGTACCGTTTTTTATCGGCATAGGGCCAAGGATCAGACAGAGTCTAGAATATTGGCAGAATGGCACTAATTATGGGGCTAATAATAACCCAAAGTTGAGCTGTTCAATTAAAATACAATAACTTCAACCAAAACTTACCGCTCTACGAAACCAACACAGACTGTGTCATCTGAAGGATGAATAGCACTCAAGTAGTTGAACATCCTGTAATTCGTTGAAACCTACAAAATAAACCAATGCAAATTCAAATTATAGTTATAAAACAAGTATTTCTAAATTCGTGGTGTAATGTTTTGACATTCTGGAATACATCGAACACAAATTGCAACTTATAAGGGGGGGGGGGAGCATTCTAACAATTAGGTAAAGTTAACACGCTTATTGTAGGCCTATACGTTTTAATAATACTGCAGTATTTTATACATATGTACAAAAATAAAAAAGTTATAAAAAACTTTAAACAAATTATATTTGAAATATCTGTGGCAGTGTGGGCTGTGTACTGCTTGTTTGTTTCTCTCTCTTGTTTTGTCAGGTATTATTAGGGCCTACCAAAACCAAATGATGTGGTAGGGGATTGAAGCCAAATGTTGTGGTACGTTAGGGAATGGAAGCAAACAAGAGCTATAAAAATCATGACTTTCAACGTCAATAAACATGTGCTAAAATCTCCAGTTTTTAACATGTGTACAGTTCGCCCCCACAAATCTCGCCCCGTAGCATCTTATTCTTCATTGGAATTAAGGGGCGAAGTTGTACTGGGGCGAAAGCACGTGAAACGTATATAAACGGTGTTGAAATGTTTACAAAAAATGCCAAACTTTTCATAGCTTTAAATCATCCAAAACAAAATGTCCTACACTTACTTGTTAATTTTTCCTGAAGTACATCATCTTGTGAGATGATGACATGTTTTTAGGGTCCGTTGTGGCTTTTGTTTATGAGAAATGAGACAAAATGTCTGGTGATCGTCCGTCGACATGTAGAGCAGTCCAGACACAATGCGGGCTGTATGCATCACGTGTATCTTTCTCCCGCATTAACTCCGTGACCCCAACGTACTTCTGCTTGGTAGTGGCGGAAGGTCACATATTTTTAAATAATTTTACCTATTTACATATGTAAAACTTTCTATCAACCAATCAGGTTATCGCTTTTTACAAGGCCACTTTACATAACGGTTGACGCGAAAAGGAATGTTTATAAATAAAATGCATGGTGACGTCATAGACATCATTATGCGCGCTGACTAATATCAACCGAAAGAGGGCGCCTTTTAAAACGGTGAAACAGCCTACATTGTTGTAATTAAAGCAAAAATACGAATGAAATTATGTCTAGCAACGGGTATAACTTTAAACGTTTTTATGGGAGGCCGACAAATCTATATTCAAATTAAAGCTGAGGTTCTCCTCTTTCAGAAAATCACATGACTTTTGGATTTGGACAAATTCTTCATACCTTAAACGGTCTCCATGCACACTTAGCCCAACGCAAAATACTCTCAAAATGCCGGACGGTGTATATATGTACCCCGTAGATTGTTGTGATTAAAGCAGAAATACGAATGAAATTATTTCTAGCAACGGGTATAACTTTAAAAGATTTTATGGGAGGCCGACAAATTTATATTCAAATTAAAGCTGAGGTTCTCCTCTTTCAGAAAATCACATGACTTTTGGATTTGGACAAATTCTTCATACATTAAACGGTCTCCATGCACACTTAGCCCACCGCAAAATACTCTCAAAATGCCGGACGGTGTACACCCTACATTGTTGTGTTAAAGCAGAAATACGAATGGAATTATTTCTAGCAACGGGTATAACTTTAAAGGTTTTTAAGGGAGGCCGACAAATTTATATTCAAATTAAAGCTGAGGTTCTCCTCTTTCAGAAAATCACATGACATTTGGATTTGGACAAATTCTTCATACCTTAAACGGTCTCCATGCACATTTAGCCCACCGCAAAATACTCTCAAAATACGGGACGGTGTACATCCTACATTGTTGTGATTAAAGCAAAAATACGAATGAAATTATGTCTAGCAACGGGTATAACTTTAAAAGTTTTTATGGGAGGCCGACAAATTTATGTTCAAATTAAAGCTGAGGTTCTCCTCTTTCAGAAAATCACATGTCTTTTGGATTTGGACAAATTCTTCATACCTTAAGTAGTCTTCGTTCGCTTCTTCTATAAGGAATGTGTCCATTTTGAGGATCAGTATATTTCTTTAAAATATCATTGCAAATGCAAAGCATTCATATATTTTGGTTTCCACAGACAACAGCTTGTTGACGGCATAGAACAATAAAATCACAAATGTTCGTGAAAAAAAATTGAGGTCATGTAAATCTGTTACTATCTAGTAAAATCAGTGGTTAAACAACTTTTACCACTTTCACAAGCACTAACTTTCCAGTAAATCATACAATTTCACTATAATTTTTATTTCTGTAACAAGCACGACTTAGATAAGTTTATGCAACCAGTAACAGGCGCGGATGCAGGAATTTTTTAGACGGGGGGGCACACCCAACACGAAGATTTTTTTCCTATGCTAACATTGTATATTGTTTGTAATCATGTTGTTTTTTCTTTGTTTTCGCGCCTTAAGCGCCCTGCATGGTGGATATGTGCGCGCTACAAATCTTTATTATTATTAAATGCGAGCGCGAAGCGCGAAGCCCTTACGGCGTTGGGTCCGGGGTCCGGGGTCCGGGGTCAGGGTCCGGGGCCCGCTTAAGGGCCCCGGAAAATTTTGGATTCTGGATGCTCTGTGGTGCAATCTGAGGCGATTCCTGGCCAGTTTCACCTGACTTTTTTTGCAAAAGTTTAAGATTATATGGAGAATATATATATATATATATATATATATATATATATATATATATATATATATATATATATATATATCATTATTTTAGCCATTATTTTTAGCCATTATTTTAGCGATGTCATGACTACAACAATATAAGTTTCTCCCTCCCCGAATTTTGGCATTTAATTTGCAGTTTTTGATTTCAGTTTTAATTTATCCGGAATTTTTCTTGGTTTTAATTCAGTCAAGTTGAAATTTTCAAGAAAAGGGCTTGATTTCATACTGTTCCTTGCCCTGTGTTAAAACCATCGGCAGATCAGCTGCAAGACTCATCGAACTTCGCAGGCCTATGCGTACTGGCGTAGAATCCGACAGTATATTGACATCGGCGATTGTAATTTCCACACGGTACCCCGACCCTTCTTCAGACGAAACAGAACAATTTATAGACGTGGAGGAATCGGGTCAAGAAACCAGACTAGCTTGCTTTGCACCCGATCACAGACTACCGATTGCAAACGAAATGTTTGTTTTCCTTTTTTTAAATAGTTTTGTTTTACTCAATTTACCCAGGGGGCACGTGCCCCCGCGCACCACCCCTAAATCCGCGCCCGAGTAATACGCTATAATTTTGTAAGTTTTCCGAGAAATGCTAGGCTAAAAGTAGGTGCGTCATTTCACGAGTGTGGCGAATTACGTACATGGACGATACATTGCTCAAAATGTCCCATTATTCATGTAATTTCCAATCCTCACTTGACTACACTTTCCTCTCCTTAAGTGTGTCCTCTATCATCTTATAAAAGAAAATCTGTGATATTTGTCATATTTATATTTGGATAGGCCTAGTATTAATAAAGTGGCGGTTGTATTCTAAATAAGGATTAGGACATGCACATACCTTTCATTTCCGTGCACAAGTCCGTGCACATGATGCCGAGCCTCTCTGTTGAGTTCTACCAATGAGCCTTTCCAAAAAGTGTTAATACCAAGTTTTAATCCACTCTCAGTGATGGCGAGTCCATCCAAGATGTCTACCGATGAGCCGCTCTGATTAGCCGGCCTACATTGTACATGTTCTCCAATGCGCGGTGCAAGACCACGGACCATGTGAAAAACGTCCCATTGACGAATAGTTTGAACATCACAAGTGCCGTGTTTTTGCACTTTCTCCTTAACAGTCATAGATAAACGTAACACTGTCGTGAATAATTTTTCTGAACTGTACTTTGTTCAGTAGTGTCCTGAAAATTCATGTTTTTTGAGAGCTGTATTTCACATGCGAATCATGGTAACTCATTTACTGCTGACCGGTATACAGTGCACACACCACTTATTGCACACACCACTTATATATAGCACACACCTCCAAGAACCACTAAGAACCACCCTCAATGTGCACGTGTGAATGCAAATCATCAAGTTACAACATTCAAAACAGTGACGTAATTCATTGTTCTATTGTCAAACTACATCTGGTGTTGACATAACTTTTTCCATGCATTCTTGTAGTACAGTATTTTATTCCTTGCAAAGAAGGTGGAATGAAGTCAAGACGTGTCATTATTGCTTGTGTTGTTTAGCAATTAAACTGTGTATAACATACTCAACGGCGGCAGTATTATTTTGAAAGTGGCGGCAAAATCCAAACCAGCAAGCGGATTGCATGGGCCTGCGAGTAAATCGAGGTCACGTCTTGGGGTCCGGAGCCCGCTTAACATCTCCTGGAAACCTTTGCTTACATGAGTCTTTGCGTTAGCATTAGTAGTATAGATCTTGTTGCTCCTGGTGCACTCTCATCTTTTGCGGGGATTTGTGAAAAAATGATATATCAATAAAAATAAAAACATTTAAAAAAATAGTAATTTTGTTATTAAAAAATGGAATTTTTGAAAAGAACTATAAGCGTGTGTTTTGTTGTTTATAAGATGCTAAAAGAATGTAAGGTGTAAAAAAGCATTTTTAGAAAAAGAAATATAAGAAAAAAAAATTTACTATAACGTTACGGCGTTGTTTGGTTGTTTAAGAAAAGAAAGATTTGGTAAGAAAATTAAATTTAGTAAGAGTATTAAAATTTAAAAAATTCTTCAAGCACAAATCTCCGCAAAAGATTTCGATTTCCCCATGAGCAACAAGATCTATACTACTTGTTGTTTTTAGTATAGTATGTGAGTTCTGAGTGAGCTACTTACTTTAAAAATGGTTTTTGATTTTAGAGAGAAAAAAAAAAAAAAAGTGAGAAATCGATTTAATATTTTGTTGAATAATAGTAAAGATGGCAACAAAGATAAATTTTGGGTTGTCGTGTGGGGTGAGCGGCCACTGGGGGGTGAAGGCTGTTTGCGTTGACGTCGGGAATGTTGGATGGAGGCTCCTCCGCATCATCATCCATAATATCCTGTACAGAAATATAAAAGAAAAGATAATAAGCAATGGTCATCAAGACTTCTAGTAGTCCTTTTGTTTACCTAACAACTTATGAGTAATTCTATCCATTAAGATTTCTAGTCCTTTTGTTTACCTAACAACTTATGATTATTTCTTTCCATTAAGATTTCTAGTCCTTTTGTTTACCTAACAACTTATTTCTGTTCAATTTAATAGTAAAAATAAATTATATATGTACATGTTTTTATTGGGTGTTTGCTCGTTCGCTTGTTTTGTTTATTTTATTTTAAAGAAATTTATTACAAATCTCATTGTATTATATTATAAACCGCTGAATCATGTTACTGAAAAGGAACACACTAACGGGTTCAACGAAATATGTGTCCCAATATGAAAAAACATAAACTCCACAAAACCCCCACCCTCCATTTACCCCACATTTCCCCACCGGCTCCCACCCTCAATTTACCCCACATTTCCCCACCGGCCCCCACCCTCAATTTCCCCCACATTTCCTCACCGGCCCCCACCCTCAATTGCCCCCACATTTGCCCCACCGGCCCCCACCCTCAATTTCTCCCACATTTCCCCACCGGCCCCCACCCTCAATTGCCCCCACATTTGCCCCACCAAACGGGGTGTCTCCTGCTCCTCTCCTTACTACTAACGGAAGTGTGTTGATTTAGATTCTGCAATCAGAGTACAATTAACCCCTGACCCTGCCTTGACCTTGTAATCAGAGTACCTAAACCTTTCCTGGGATGAGATTTTTAATTCATCTACACAATTATCAAAAGTTCGTTTAAGCTGCTCACGAAACTTGGCCAAATCAGACTGAAAGTTTAGTCCGTATTGCTGAATCTTCTTCCAAGACTGGTTGAAATGTGTGTATAGCTGCATATCTACAGAGTTCCAACTCGACAATTTCTTCCTCAGTGACACAGAGAGGGGAGCTGATGGTGGTCGCATGTTTTTAGCGACGTACAAAAATCAGCCGTGTCCCAACATAGGTATGACTTTAATAGAAGAGATTCGTCGTAGTATTTGGTGATTAATACTAAATCCAACTAGGCTTGTAACTTTTGAATGTAAGCTAAGACAAGATCTCGATCATTATGGTAATTATGATCTAATCCTAAGTGATACATCTGCTTATTCTTCGCATAGTACCATCGGAGTTATCTATCCCCCTCCATCTCAGATATTTCAACTTCCCTCGGTAAAGGTCAGGATTTGTCATGAAATGTTCAAGCTTAGACGGTATCATAGTATATTTCTTTGTCTTGAGTAAGAAAGGCATCATCGAATTGAAAGTGTGAAAATGCCGACTCGAATTGGTGACCTGGGTCACAAAGTATCGTCACAAAATGAGTTGGTGACGCCATAAAGGAGTCCATTACTGCACGACACGACTTGTATTTAAATTGTATTAAAAAAATTTGAAACACCAATTGGAGGAAGGAACAAATCCCTTGGACTATTTATAGTTAATGGGGGGTAACCAAGATGACCATTGTGTCGTTGTTTCTTATTGATAGCAAACGATAATCCATGTGTGTAACCAAACCGGTTGATAACATACCCGTTTTGTGCATCTTAATAAAGACAAGATAACTATTGATCTGTGGTTTGATTCCCTCACACGGTAGACGAGACTGAGTTGCGCTTGATATCTTCTGAATATAGTGCTGTAATGGGGGGGGGGGGGGGGGGAGGAGGAGGAAATAATGGTTGAGATTAGACCAACTGACATATGTTTTTGAATGCTTATATCGAAGTTGGTTGTGGAGTAGCATTTGACTAGTAGGTTCACTATATTTACACATAATAGGACAAATAATATATGCGTTAATATTTTAATAATTCAATGACTAAACTAAAAACATTATCAATGTTGTAATTATGTACACGAAGCACGAGTAAATCCACGCTTCACCTTTTTACTCAAAAGTACGAATCTGCTGCCT
This sequence comes from Zoroaster sp. YZ-2022, assembly GCA_029582265.1. NCBI lineage: Eukaryota > Metazoa > Echinodermata > Asteroidea > Forcipulatida > Zoroasteridae > Zoroaster > Zoroaster sp. YZ-2022. Next base: position 17,799,319 of record CM055829.1, on the reverse strand, counting down.
TGTTAGCTCAGTCACAAGGAAAATATCGTCAGCATTTTCACTCCTTAAAAGGGAGATTCTTTTTAAAAAAATAACAAAAACAGTAACTATTCTGAGGAATCACAGGCCACAATATATGCAGAGCCATTAAACAGGAAGTTTCGCAGGTTTATATTGCCAAAAGGGGCTCTAGTGGATATGGGAAATAGACAACATTATGATACCTTGAAGATGCGACATGTGAATTGACAATGAGCCATCTAGATACGCGAGATCCGTCAGGAATCTTCTGGCTTTTGGATCCACTGCGGAGGTTGGATGACACAGGTAAACGGGGCGCGAACATTCGTACAATCAATCCAAATATCTCGAAGAAACGTAACAGGATAACAAAACCCAGCAGAAATAAAAAATATGAGATGATTTGGCTGCAAATATGAACAAATCAACAACAAAAAACAGGTTATTAGAAGCTAAACACAAATAGATATATATATATTTACAGCGAACTAAACGAAACGGACATGATCGATTATAATCAACAATACATGTACATACATTGAGTTGCATTGTAACACATCCACAGCAGACCTATCTCAGTCACATTACATTACATTACAACAAGTTTATCATGCGCCATTCCCGAGAGGCTCATGGCGCTTACAAAAGTTAAAGATGTACAAAAGTCACAGATGTACATGCGTTTATTGCTTAGACGATCGAGGCAGTGTAACATTATAATTTATACATCTGATTTTCTGAAATAATATTAAATATATATTTTTTTATATTGCTAGAGTGAAGAACTAGATACTGAAAGATGCTGCGAAAACAAGATATCAGAAGGCCAAGCTTGTAAGATACATATGCTGCATTATGAAGATACGTCAGATTATTCAGCACTGAACGACCAACAATAAAGGGGTTGTTTTTACAAAGTATTATGAAGTAAAATCGATAACTCTTTTCAAATTAGCTTTTCTTCGTAAACCTAAATTTCGTCCACAGCTAGCTACACAGTGTTATGTCAATGTTTATTCAAAGTGAAAAAAGTTAAATATCATTTGAGCCGTTATGTTTAAATGTTTAAAATACGATGCGACACATACCTTAAAATAAAAAAAAGTGAAAACAAGTTTACTTCTGAAATAGGTTTATTTGTACATTTGTTTTATATTTAAATAACGTCACATATTGAAGGGTTAGCATAGACTTCCAAAATGTCTGTAATATACGGTACGAGAGAAATAAACGCACTTATAGCCCATGCATTGAGAAAGCTATAATTAGAAGCTATTCTAAACGTATTCCTGTTTGCTGTCTAAACTAAAATATAAGTTGATTATTTCACCTATTCCCAACATACGTTTATAAAAAATTACTGATGTGACACTCCCGAATTACTTGTCAACTCTACAGACATTGTACAGTATTGCTGCCTACACTTATAAATTGATTTTATGATACATGTGACAAAGTCAAAACGCACTGTTCATCTGAAGAACTAATGAACAGTAATAAAGTTATATTTGGTAACCAAGTGTAATAATACAAAATACGAATTGGGGTACAGTGACTATTATGGTAAATATTGGGTTCTAGATTTGCTCTGAGAGACATTTCAGCTGTTATTGAATGACATTTTTATTTACATTGCCTCCGTAAATTTATCAAATCAAAATTAACTCTATGTACTTTTATGTGTTGCAATGAGCACCCAGCAATAATATTCAATAACAATTTGCAAACATCACTACCTTATCCAGAAGAAAAAAATGCTTTATCAAAGCTGACACAATTATTTTCATATTTCATGAATATTTTATGAGTGGGCATGTAGATAATGAAAGCTACTCATTTCGCTCATAATTTATCTACATATATTCATTATTTCATATTATCAACATATTAATTAAAACAACAAACTTACATCAATGAAAAAAATCCTTTAAAATTTTTTGGGTTTTTTGCATTTTACGAAAGCATAATAGCTGCATCTATGACACATTTTGGCAGCATATAAAAGAAAAACAACAAATATGTAAACTACACTTGTTCCTTTGAGTAACTGCAGAGAATTCAATCAAATTAATCCCACACATATTCAGAACTCAAAACTGACAGAATTCCATGTGGTATTTCGTTTGAAGAGTCCCTTTAACATTTTATAACAAATATGAATGCTGAATAAACATCAGCCTACAGTCATAGTCATACAAATCTACATAATGATTATTCATTAAGTCATTCTATACATGTGAAAAGATAAAATTGTGCATTGAGTTATTCGCTCAATTCTATTTTCTTGACACAGTAAATCTCCACAACACAAACCGATTGCAAATTACCTTTCCAAATTCCTTTTGCATAACATTTGTATTTCATTATCTGCCACTGACAGTTTAAGTGGAAGTATTTCTACATTAGTAATCAGTTAAATAATTGTTTAAGTTGTCCTTTCAAGTTAAAAACAAAACACAAGAAAACTGACCCAAGCTACCAGGAACAACAAAACAAGAGAAATAATAATGGAATGATATTTCAGATTATAACTATTACAAATTAAAAGAAAATTGGCTTTAAATGTTAAACTATTTGTGTAAATGTCATAACTGTGGCAGGTAAATGGAAACAAAGAATTACTTTGAATATAAAAACAAACGGTTTGGTTTTCTTTTTCAAATTCTCCATGACACAGGCAATAATAATGTTAAAAAATGTGTCATAAAAATGTGCTCTATGAAACAATTTGCAATTACAAACATCTGTAAGCACATACCGGTTTATTTTAATATATCAGTGATTTTGTTGTCAATTATTGAAAATATTATAATTCACTACCAATAACATTAACTTAAACACAAACAGTTTGTTGAAATTCTACAGATTTCTGCATGTAGCCTTGGTTGATTGTGCTGCTCATTTTATGTCTGTCTCAGCTTTGGATTTCTATACATGTTGTATATGCACAGATGTACGTATCCAAGTTAAATCTTTTTCTAACATTTGTTCTTTTCTTTCAGAGGATTCTAACAGCACAAAAATGATTCAAATAATTTTGTTACAAGTGTGGTTATCTTCTAGACCAACAGACTGTTATCGTATTATATCTATATTTCATTTGGCTTCATTACCATAAATTAAGAATTACCATGTATCAAATCACACTTTGAAAGATTCCTGTATATTTTATGAGATTTAATTTGATTCCCATTGACATATATATTACACAACCAATTGCTACACTTAGCAATGTTATTTCTTTTGCAATACATCTTTTTTGCTGAATAAAGTGGAGCAATCTATATGTGCAAATCAAATACATAGCAAGTTACAAATTTAAAAGTCTTGTATCAAAGTTCATTTGAGCAATGGATACATGTAGTCTTATATGAATAGCTACTTCATCCTACACACAGCTGCGACTGTAAATAGCTGTGAATATGACTTCATGTAGTCTTATATGCATATAGCTACTTCATCCTACATGTAGCTGCAACTGTAATAGCTATGAATAGGACTACACAGTCCTATTCTGCACAGCTACTTCATCCTACATTGTACATGTACAGTAGCTGCAAATATAACAGCTGTGAATAGGACTACATGTATTTCCTTTGTGGATATATTGAATGCAAGAGGTTTATACAGAATGTATTGAGCATGATTAGAAGAGTTACTGCTCATAACATATGGAACTATTATCAATTAAGCTACAAAACAAAATGAATAATAGCATTGTTTTTATATGTAAATTAATCATCAAATGTATCCAAATATGTACAAAGAAAACATTTAAGGTTATTAATTTTGTATTTAGCATCTTATAATTTATCTGACTAGAACAGCAAGAATAACTGAGAATTCCCTTACCGAAAAATCCAAAATAACACTATCAAAACAAACAAAACACATTCAAGATGTATCAGCCATGTTTTTTGCTATTTAAAACCAGCGGAACATTGCTATTTTACTTGAGGAAATAATCATTGTGAGAAGCGTGGTTTTATGATTTATGTCCCAAAATTAATCAATGATGAGTCCTGTCATCAAAATCATTTTTGCACTAAAATACTATTAAACCAAGATTCTGGCAAATATTTTGTGAACTTAGCTCATTTAAAAATATTTTTCTTTCTCCATGAAAATTCGCAGTGATAAGATTAAAACATAAATTGCCTTTAAAACATCGAAAAACACTGGCAATTTATGCATTTTATTGATGAACAATCGCAATATTCTTTCATTAAAAAAAAAAAGGTTGTCAATGTAACCAAACCAAAACTAAAAATAATTAAAAATAAATGACAAACATGAACATGAAAAACGTTCCATTTCATTACTTGGACCACTTATTAAAGGCCATAGATACAAGATACATTTTTGAAAAAATAGCATTCCATTACCCCTGAAATCCCTCCAATATATTATGCTTCAAATGACTGCATTTCTAATGAAAAAACATCTCTGATTCAGATATGATGATACCAATGTATGTGTTGTAGATTGGTTTTGCTTTAAACAAATACCCATTAGCCTTGACTATGATTACCATTCTAATATATGAGTCACTGCTTGATCTATATTCACAATGAAAGTAAACCAAAATGATTGGTCACTAGTATAGCTGATTACCCTCTAATAAAATGTATATAAACCTAAAGGATTGATACCCAGTAACATCAGTAAATTGTAACATCAGTAAATCAAATTGATTGCTTACCATTGTAGCTGGCAATCTTACATTTATCAAACATTGTCAGTTAACACAACTGATTGGTACTCCGTGTAGCATATGATTATGTTATTCTTACATTGTCAGTAAACATGACTGGTACCCGCTGTAGTTGGTTACCTTATCTTATTTATACATTGTCAATTAATCAAACTGACCGGTACCCATTGTTGTAGCTGGTCAACCCAATGTTGTTCTTTCATTGTCAGTAAACCCAACTGACTGGTACCCATTGTGGTGTTGTACAAATCTCTTCCATGGCTTGTTCCAACGTCCGAATGGTTTCTTCAATATCATTGTTGACAATGGTCAAATCAAAGAAGTGTCCATAGGCCTGGCGTAGTAATTCAGACTCTTTCCCTAATCTCTCAAGACCATTATCCTATCATCAGAATTAATTCACACCATTAATAACTAACAAAACAAGTTTCTTATGAACACACCAAATATGTGGATGGATACAGTGAAAACTTTGTAATGTTCTGTCCATATCTTAATGAGAAATTAATTATTAAGGACTAGTTTTGACAATAATAACAGTTTTCCCACACCAAAGGAGATAAACCATCATAGGTTTTTCAGATTGACTATTTCTATCATCATTGAGCGTACCTTCAGCTCGTCTATGTGATAAACGTCAAGTGCATTAACCCTCCTATGGTTTGACGTTTCAAAACCTTTCAAAATCTGCTTACGGGCCAAAATGGCTATCAATTATTATGAACCCTTTAAAACCCTCCAGAATTTGTTGCTACTGAACAACCACACCTTTCAATACCCTTTGAAAGGTATTGAAACATTTCAACACCAGTTTGTTCAGAGAGTTGTTACACCTTTCGAAACCTTTCATAGGTCCCTTTTGTCAAACAGTTTTCTCACCTTTCAAAACCCTTCAGTACAGCAAACTTGAAAGGTTTTGAAAGGTCTGACAATTCTATGGCAACTGCACTGTATATAGGAGGGTTAATGTAGTATATGTGAAATAACGATTGGCTGTAATACTAACCAGTATTGTTGCTATAACATATTTTATAATGTGTGCTTCAGACAGTAACATGTAGTCTCTAATGCTAGTATAAATAACTATATATATACACTTACATGCATATCATTCATCCCAGTGATGGTTGGTGCAGCAATGAAGACAACAAATGGTGCAAACTCAGCACATCGAAGAACCTTCAGTGCCTAAAACACAAAATAATATCAATCAGAAACAAGATAAATAGCAAGAAAAACATTACACCTTAATACATATAACATCAAAGGCCTTAAAAATATGTTTTAGATCACTTTGGGCAGTTTGAACAATTCACTTTCATTCCCAGTGTGTACATCCCTGTAATCATGGATGTGAGTTTGTAAAAATCTGCATCTAGTCGTGTCTAATTTGATTTGATTTTATGTGAGCATGCTGCAAGCTAGCATATCAAGCTAGTGTCAAGCTCGTTATGTGAGCATGGTACAAGCTAGCGTATCAAGCTAGCGTCAAGCTCGTTATGTGAGCATGCTGCAAGCTAGCGTCAAGCTAGCATATCAAGCGAGCATATCAAGCTAGCATATCAAGCTCGTTATGTGAGCATGCTGCAAGCTAGCATATCAAGCTAGCGGCAAGCTCGTTATGTGAGCATGCTGCAAGCTAGCATCAAGCTAGCATATCAAGCTAGCGTCAAGCTCGTTATGTGAGCATGCTGCAAGCTAGCATCAAGCTAGCATATCGAGCTAGCGTCAAGCTCATTATGTAAGCATGCTGCAAGCTAGCGTCAAGCTAGCATATCAAGCGAGCATATCAAGTGAGCATATCAAGCTAGCATATCAAGCTCGTTATGTGAGCATGCTGCAAGCTAGCGTATCAAGCTAGCGTCAAGCGCGTTATGTGTTGCATGCTGCAAGCTAGCGTATCAAGCTAGCATCAAGCTCGTTATGTGAGCATGCTGCAAGCTAGCGTATCAAGCTAGCGTATCCAGCTAACGTGATGCTCGTTTGTAAGCATGGTGCAAGCTAGCGTATCAAGCTAGCGTCAAGCTCGTTATGTGAGCATGCTGCAAGCTAGCGTGTAAAGCTAGCGTCAAGCTCCTTGTGAGCATTGTGAGCATGCTGCAAGCTAGCATGTCAAGGTAGCGTCAAGCTAGTGTCAAGCTAGCGTCAAGCTAGCGTCAAGCTAGCATCAAGCTAGCGACAAGCTAGCCTCAAGCTCATTATGTGAGCATGCTGCAAGCTAGCATATCAAGCTAGCATATCAAGCGGGCATATCAAGCGAGCATATCAAGCGGGCATATCAAGCGGGCATATCAAGCGGGCATATCAAGCGGGCATATCAAGCTCGTTATGTGAGCATGCTGCAAGCTAGCGTATCAAGCTAGCGTATCAAGCTAGCGTCAAGCTCGTTATGTGTGCATGCTGCAAGCTAGCGTATCAAGCTAGCATATCAAGCTCATTATGTGTGCATGCTGCAAACTAGCGTATCAAACTAGCATATCAAGCTCATTAAGTGTGCATGCTGCAAACTAGCGTATCAAGCTAGCATATCAAGCTCATTATGTGTGCATGCTGCAAACTAGCGTATCAAGCTAGCATATCAAGCTCGTTATTCGAGCATGCTGCAAGCTAGCGTATCAAGCTAGCGTCAAGCTTGTTATGTGAGCATGCTGCAAGCTAGCATATCAAGCTAGCGTATCAAGCTAGAGTATCAAGCTAGCAGCAAGCTCATTATGTGAGCATGCTGCAATCTAGGGTATCAAGCTAGCGTCAAGCTCGTTATGTGAGCATGCTGCAAGCTAGCGTATCAAGTTAGCGTATCCAGCTAGAGTCATGCTCGTTATGTGAGCATGGTGAAAGCTAGCGTCAAGCTAGCATATCAAGCTAGCGTCATGCTCGTTATGTGAGCATGCTGCAAGCTAGCATGTCAAGCTAGCGTAAAGCTCCTTAATAATAATAATAATAACGATTTGTAGTGCACACATATCCACCCTGCTGGGCGCTCAAGGCGAGCATGCTGAGCATGCTGCAAGCTAGCATATCAAGCTAGCGTCAAGCTAGTGTCAAGCTAGCGCCATGCCCATTCAGAGCTGCCAACTCTTCCGGATTCTGCGGAAGACTTTGCGTATTTGACGGTAATTTACTTACTTAAAATATATGCAAGGAGGCCTCTCCTTTTGGCACCAAAAGGAGAGGCCTCCTTGCATATATTTTAAGTAAGTAAATTACCGTCAAATACGCAAAGTCTTCCGCAGAATCCGGAAGAGTTGGCAGCTCTGCCCATTATGTGAGCATGCTGCAAGTGAGCATGCTGCAAATGAGCATGCTGCAAGTGAGCATGCTGCAAGTGAGCATATCAAGCTCGTTATGTGAGCATGCTGCAAACTAGCATATCAAGCTAGCGGCAAGCTCATTATGTGAGAATGCTGCCAACTAGTGTATCAAGCTAGCATATCAAGCTAGCATATCAAGCTAGCATATCAAGCTAGCATATCAAGCTAGCATATCAAGCTAGCATATCAAGCTCGTTATGCGAGCATGCTGCTAGCTAGCGTATCAAGCTAACATCAAGCTCGTTATGTGAGCATGCTGTAAGCTAGCATATCAAGCGAGCGGCAAGCTCGTTATGTGAGCATGCTGCAAGCTTACATCAATCTACATCAGTGCTACAGATAAGCATCATGCTCTCTGCAAGGATATGTTATATACAAACCTGTGGCTCGACATCTAAGATAGCAATAAGTCCTTGTGAGTGTATCTTTCTAATGGTATCTAGCTTAGTGCCATACATTGCATCTTCATGAGTTCCATACTCTAGGTATTTATTAGTTGCAATGTCTGCCATCATCATTTCATGAGTCACAAAGTAATAATTCTTCCCATCTTCTTCATCCTTCTTGCATGGTCTTGTCGTATCTGAAAGACAAAACAAATATATAAAAAGATTAAAGTTCTAGCTTAAGGTAAAAAGTGAATCTAAGACCACATAACCAGCCGAGGTGCCATGGTTGAACTGTACAGTGCATCAGATTTGTGTTCTGATGGCTGAGTTGTTGGAATGTGGGTTCTAATCCTGGGTGTGACCATGGTACTTGAGCAATACACTTTACTGTTCATTGCTTCTCTCTACCCAGGAGTATATAAATGGGTACCTTGTGAGGGTAGAGATGGATGTTGTGTTTGACAGCTGTTGTAGTGCTGCATACGAAAGAACAGAGATGTGTATTCACCAGGGAACTGAGAAAGTTTAAGGATTAATATTGGACCAATGACCCGAGGTAATAATGTAAAGTGCTTAGAGTATCACATCGTCATAGATTTCATGCCAACTTCAATATTTTAATCGTAACAAGCTGGGTGAAGACTAATAGCAGATAGGTTAAGTTAGTTAGTTGCTTAGGTGGGATAGGATAGGCATACTTGTCTGGATGGTTATTTACTTAGGGACCCTCACCAATTTCCCAGTATTATCATGAGACTCGCCTGGAAAGCAGTGATAAAGCTACAGTCCTCAAAAAACTTCCATTGTTAACTCCCTAATCCATTGACAAAAGAGTGCTGCTGTGAGGCCTAGACCTTTTGAATTGCCAATTAAGCCTTTCCATTGTGTGGACAGATTAACATTGGGCCAACAGGGCCCAGCCAGGCAAAGTGGTTACATCGAAGTAGTGTGGCTGGCTTCTATTGTTAAGGTTTTTCTGAAGGTCTTGTAGGAGACTTGGAGTAAAAAAAATAGTGAGGACGAGAATTTTTGCGGGTGAGAATTTAGATTGTTCCGGGTGGAGTTAGTGAGCGAGATTGGCTAAGGTCCCTTACGTGGGATAGGATAGGCATACTTGTCTGCATGGTTATTTACTTACGTGGGATAGGATAGGCATACTTGTCTGCATGGTTATTTACTTACGTGGGATAGGATAGGCATACTTGTCTGCATGGTTATTTACTTACGTGGGATAGGATAGGCATACTTGTCTGCATGGTTATTTACTTACGTGGGATAGGATAGGCATACTTGTCTGCATGGTTATTTACTTACGTGGGATAGGATAGGCATACTTGTCTGCATGGTTATTTACTTACGTGGGATAGGATAGGCATACTTGTCTGCATGGTTATTTACTTATGTGGGATAGGATAGGCATACTTGTCTGCATGGTTATTTACTTACGTGAGATAGGATAGGCATACTTGTCTGAATGGTTACTTATGTGGGATAGGATAGGCATACTTGTCTGAATGGTTATTTACTTACGTGAGATAGGATAGGCATACTTGTCTGAATGGTTACTTATGTGGGATAGGATAGGCATACTTGTCTGAATGGTTACTTATGTGGGATAGGATAGGCATACTTGTCTGCATGGTTATTTACTTATGTGGGATAGGATAGGCATACTTGTCTGCATGGTTATTTACTTACGTGAGATAGGATAGGCATACTTGTCTGAATGGTTACTTATGTGGGATAGGATAGGCATACTTGTCTGCATGGTTATTTACTTACGTGAGATAGGATAGGCATACTTGTCTGAATGGTTACTTACGTGAGATAGGATAGGCATACTTGTCTGCATGGTTATTTACTTACGTGAGATAGGATAGGCATACTTGTCTGCATGGTTATTTACTTACGTGAGATAGGATAGGCATACTTGTCTGAATGGTTATTTACTTACGTGAGATAGGATAGGCATACTTGTCTGAATGGTTACTTATGTGGGATGGGCATACTTGTCTGAATGGTTATTTACTTACGTGAGATAGGATAGGCATACTTGTCTGAATGGTTACTTATGTGGGATAGGATAGGCATACTTGTCTGAATGGTTACTTATGTGGGATAGGATAGGCATACTTGTCTGCATGGTTATTTACTTACGTGGGATAAGATAGGCATACTTGTCTGCATGGTTATTTACTTACGTGGGATAGGATAGGCATACTTGTCTGAATGGTTACTTACGTGAGATAGGATAGGCATACTTGTCTGCATGTTTATTTACTTACGTGGGATAAGATAGGCATACTTGTCTGCATGGTTATTTACTTACGTGGGATAGGATAGGCATACTTGTCTGCATGGTTATTTACTTACGTGGGATAGGATAGGCATACTTGTCTGCATGGTTATTTACTTATGTGGGATAGGATAGGCATACTTGTCTGCATGGTTATTTACTTATGTGGGATAGGATAGGCATACTTGTCTGCATGGTTTTTTTACTTACGTGAGATAGGATAGGCATACTTGTCTGAATGGTTACTTATGTGGGATAGGATAGGCATACTTGTCTGCATGGTTATTTACTTACGTGAGATAGGATAGGCATACTTGTCTGAATGGTTACTTACGTGAGATAGGATAGGCATACTTGTCTGCATGGTTATTTACTTACGTGAGATAGGATAGGCATACTTGTCTGAATGGTTATTTACTTACGTGAGATAGGATAGGCATACTTGTCTGAATGGTTACTTATGTGGGATAGGATAGGCATACTTGTCTGCATGGTTATTTACTTATGTGGGATAGGATAGGCATACTTGTCTGAATGGTTATTTACTTATGTGGGATAGGATAGGCATACTTGTCTGCATGGTTATTTACTTACGTGAGATAGGATAGGCATACTTGTCTGAATGGTTACTTATGTGGGATAGGATAGGCATACTTGTCTGAATGGTTATTTACTTACGTGAGATAGGATAGGCATACTTGTCTGAATGGTTACTTATGTGGGATAGGATAGGCATACTTGTCTGCATGGTTATTTACTTACGTGGGATAGGATAGGCATACTTGTCTGCATGGTTATTTACTTATGTGGGATAGGATAGGCATACTTGTCTGCATGGTTATTTACTTACGTGGGATAAGATAGGCATACTTGTCTGCATGGTTATTTACTTACGTGGGATAGGATAGGCATACTTGTCTGCATGGTTGTTACTTCACGGGATACGATAGGCATACTTGTCTGCATGGTTATTTACTTACGTGGGATAGGATAGGCATACTTGTCTGCATGGTTATTTACTTATGTGGGATAGGATAGGCATACTTGTCTGCATGGTTATTTACTTACGTGGGATAGGATAGGCATACTTGTCTGCATGGTTACTTACGTGGGATAGGATAGGCATACTTGTCTGCATGGTTATTGACTTACGTGGGATAAGATAGGCATACTTGTCTGCATGGTTACTTACGTGGGATAAGATAGGCATACTTGTCTGCATGGTTATTTACTTACGTGGGATAAGATAGGCATACTTGTCTGCATGGTTATTTACTTACGTGGGATAAGATAGGCATACTTGTCTGCATGGTTATTTACTTACGTGGGATAGGATAGGCATACTTGTCTGGATGGCTTGTGATTAATGTGTTCTTGATGTGTCTTCTGCCAACTCCATGTGCACCTAATGTTCCAAAAAATCCAAAGCAATATCAGTCGGTATATATTAATAATAATAATAAAGATTTGTAGCGCGCACATATCCATCCTGCTGGGCGCTCAAGGCGCGGAAAACAAAGAAAAAACATGAATACAAACAATATACAATGATAGCATTGGGAAAAATTATGTACTGAGATACATGTACCTACAATGGAATTACAAATATACATCATCTTTGAAGAATTGTGACATAAGATGAGTTTAAAGCATCGACTTAAATCTAGTTATATTATGACAAGATTTGAGTTTAGTTGGAAGATGATTCCAGAGTCTCGGAGCCGCGAAAGAAAAAGACCTATCACCCCAGTTCCGTTTTGAAATTGGTTCCTTTAGGAGTGACATGTTGTTGGAGCGCAAATTGCGTGATGGAGTGTAGACTTTAAGCAGTTCAGAAATATAAATTGGAGCAATGTTATTAAAATATTTGTGAACAATTAGCATAAGTTTAAAAACAATTCTCTGTGAAACAGGAAGCCAGTGCAGTTCTTTCAAGATTGGCGTGATATGGCATGACTTTCTGGACAAAGTCACAACACGAGCTGCTGTGTTTTGTATGTGCTGAAGACGAGATGTTTGATTCTGCGGGAGACCGTTGGAGAGCATTCCCGTTATCGGGTTCTATATTTAATTTGGATAACAAGTTGAAATCAGATAAGTGGTCACCATGGCAAGTCATGAAGGTGTTTAATCACGGATTAAGAACCTAATTCTCAAATTGCTGCTTAGCCACTCTGATTGGTTCAGAACTGCTCATACTATTTAAATAAATGAAGTATAACTAGTTTTGATTCATGGTTATGAGTTATTAGACTGCACCCTTATAATATACCACATAGCCACACCCAATTGCAGACATCATGGCCACACCCACTTTACGCTTTTAAATCCCATGTCTGAAATAGGGTCATGACCTTTTTATTGTACCATGTACTTTTTCTTAGACACACAAACAAATGATTTTATGTGCTTAGTTGTTAATTATTTTCCTATTTTCCTTTTTTCCTGTGCATTAATTCCAAATAAATATTTTCTTTTCTTAACCAAAAACCTCTTAGGGTCTGAAATGCTAACACATGTTTAAAACATTCATTTTTACAGTACTGTGAATATTTAACAGGCACAAGAACATGAATTAACATCCTTAATTTCCTAATTACATTTTTAATTATTCTGTTATTGTGTGATGATTAATTGTGATTAATTACTGAACCTCGGAAAAATTGCAATTCTAAATAGAATACATATTTAAGGTTTTTTACGAAACTGGAAAGCACTTTGAAGTATGAAGTGTGACTTTGGAAGATGAACTTACCAAGAAGTACCAGTGTTTTTCTCATGAAAGCAGGCAAGCGTACCACTTCTTCATATGTGACCAGATCAAGTTGATCAAATACTGCAGACAAAATATAATACATTATGTTATGAAGATCACCTGATAATTTCAATTGCCACCTTTCAAAAAAAAAAATTTCAGTAATCTTATAGCTGAATCTAAACAAAAGTTTTGGGTTGCATGATTTACACAATTATACTTGATAACGTCTCTATGTGTTTATCTGGTTTTCAGGATAGGATATATATGTATGTCTAGATTGTTTTATCACAAACTAAACCTATACAATATACATGAATGACCCTTTATTTCAACATGTTCAAGGATGTCAAATTGCAACACTCCAAATTTTCCAGAAGACATATTATTACATCAATCAGTAAAGCATCAAATTTGGAAGTAAATACATCAATCTAACTGAAATGATTTCAAACCGATTTAAAAGGTTCTTCACAACTTAAATACCATGAGTAATTGAGTATTGTTCATCTGATTTAAGAACTGACCAGCGTTATGTTTGGCAAGATACTTGTCTCGATATTGTTTCTTCCGTCGTCCAAACCATGTACATGATGCTTGTTGTTCCTTCTTAGCTCTCTCTATTGCTAGACACGCAACTCTCCTACAATCAAATCACATTAACATGTGGGTTAGGGTTACATCTCTGTGGCTAGACAGGTTTGGGTTAACTACCTCTCTTACAATGAAATCATATTAACGTGGGTTAGGGTTAGCTATGGCTAGATAGGTACACTGTACCTCTCCTACAATGAAATCACATTAACATAAGGGTTCAGGTTATTCATCTCTGTATGAGGGGCTGGTGATGATGAGAGTGGGGGAACTAGGACAAATCTCACCATTCTTGTAACTCTGGTGATGGAATCAGTCCAGCTGTCCCATTTAATGGTTCTCCTTCTTTCCTAGCTTGCCACCAATTATGATCATCTTTACTTATAATCTGCAGTATATCACCACATCTGAAGCTCATTCCAGCCTGTTGACATGGGATCAGATCATCTTGACCTGGGTCATACTCAAACTGTGCCCGAACATATATCTACATGCACAAACACAAATAACAAAATATCAGTAAATGACTATTCAATAGATAATTTCATACACAATTGTCCAAAATGTGCCAAATTCCACCGAAACATCCAACATTGTTGGTAGTCATAATAACATAATTTGAAACAAAGTCCAAGTCAATGACAGTGCAATGCAAATACCATTGAGCATGTACATGTACTGCATATTCAATGTTCAAAATCAAACTCACAAAAGCACAAACTTATTGTATCATTTTGAGACATAAAGCCCAACAAACCTTTGAAAGTAATTGTAATGGAAACCTCTACTTTGTAGATATTTGCTCATTCAGGTTGGATTCAATTACATAAGTTAGAAAGTTAAAAATTGTTGCAAAAACACAATTTCTTTTATTACCACTGTCAGAAGTGGCACATGTAATGGTCTATGATAAAGGTCAATACTATTTATGAATAATGATATTAAACTGTGCCTTGTTACTATGATTTGAGACTGGACTTCTTAAATATCTGCTGGGAATTATACTAGTGACCAGTGTTCCTTTTCTCTTTCATGTGTAATTAACAAGAGTTCTATAACATGCAATGATCCTACATCTGAAGTACAATTTTCTCTAAACCATTGTGTATATTATCAATCATAGATGTTAATGTACACACCAGGAAGATTGTGACATTTAATTGTTTACGTACTTCACAAGGCTGTGGTGCATTTCTGTAGCTTGGTACAATCTTAAATGTGATACTTCCACGAAGCTCTCTCAACATTCTCTGTAGGTTCTCTACAGTCTGGTTGGCAACAGAGACATTATTAATCTCACGTATCTCATCACCAACATGTAATGTAGCTTGACGATGGATCATACCTCCATGCATGATACGAGCTACAATACAACGACGATCATCATTCATCTTTAGGGTGATTCCCTGTATAGAGAGTAAATTAGTGAATAGAATTAACTTACATATCAAGCACTTAACACAATATGAATAATTTCACCCCAACCCCTTCTCTTGCTCCCTCCAAAAATAGAAAATAAATGTAACATTAATGGATAATGTGTCCTAGTTCTGACTGAATCGTAGTCCTGTGATTATTTCTTTCATTGTGTTGAACATCATTGATAACACGTCATCGGATTGGTACTCTAAATGATTTCTAACACTACAAGTGAATGCTACTCTAATATTTGTTCATTTGTGTAATGCACCGTGTCACAACTTCACATTAAGTATGATTCAACAAATGGGTTGATGTCACAATACACTTCATATTTGTTTTAAAATCATTTTTATAAAACCTTATGAGGATATCTCATTTCTACCTACACCAGTACAATAAATTACCATGATTTTTACTCAACTTTCATGTCCAAGTTTGTCTATGTGAAGCATGGATGTATATGTTACCTAGATGATAGAACTTGGGAGTCATCCACAGACTGGAATTAATATTGTTTATTTGACAGAAACAACATGTCTTAATTTCATAAAATTTTTAATTCCACTGCAAACACGGTATTAAAGCAAGCAAGTATACGTTTTTGTAAAATATCTCTACATGCTACATAAGAATTAAGAGATATATTCAGAAACCAACATGAACAAATCAGTCTTTGTCTCCTGAAGTCAAAAATCATTTGGGAAATAATTTTACTAAAATGATAGAGCTCCTGATGATGATTGAGACTAAAATATCTGAAGGGATGTTTGATATCATCACCTTTATACCAAGTTCACTTCTTATCAAACTTTGATCATTTATTTTTTATTTGTTAGATTACCAACAGTGTATAGTGCTTTATATGACAACCATTAAAACAAAAATAGCTGATAATTAATCAAACCGTCAATATTCAACTTAACAGTATTCTAAATCATGAACTAGGATCAGTCCTGGTTAACACTGCCACATCTCCTGAATAAATTGTCAGATATTTTACTGAGCCAGTGTCTGTTGTGATAAATTAGATATTGTGTGACTATGACTGAATTAAAGTGTGTGTGAAATTGACCTGACTTAATAGTATGAATCTCAGCATACTACATGTACTACAGACTGTAAGACTCCAGGCCTCCTGATCTTATCCTATCATTATCTAGACTATTTACTATGCTGATACAAAAATGCATCTCCTTCATGGAATGCTTCAATCTTCAAATGAAATTTTATTATGTAGTACTATATGGCAACATCATAGCATTTTGTCAAGAAATTTGTATTCTGAGCCAGTAAAGACCTAAAATATTGATTAAAAATTGAAATGAAATAAACATTTCTACACACACTCAGATTATGTTACATGTCATGCATGTTACATTAAGGTGAGAAGTACATTTATGTGAATAAAGTGTGTGTTAAACTAAACTCTATAACTACTCTTGGATGTCCATAGTATACAAATTGACAAGTGTTAAGATTCTAGTAATGAAGTGACTATTAATGAAGTGACTAACAATTCAATTCATGTGTCTATTAAGGTTAATATATGTGTAACCCTACACCAATGTAACCCCAAGGATATGTCCAAGTTTATTCAACCCTTTCAGATCTTATGGATGTGATTTCACGCTCAAACAATCTCTAGGCTAGCCAGTAGTTTTACACAAATATTGGCAAATATTCTGTTGCCATTTATTCTATTTTGTCATGTACCTTGTGGATCCAAAATCATTTGGCTCAACATATCTGAATTTGGTTATCAACTAAACTGATGATCAGTATAAAATAAATAAATAAACATTATTTGGTTGGATCTCAGCTTTAAAGACTGCAATGATACAGCTTTTTAGGGTTTTCTTTTATAAAACAAAAAGGTTTAAACCAGTGAGCCGCTCACATGTATAAATGAGCAAAATCTATTTATATAAAGGTGCTTTGTGTCAAAGGCCAAACAAAGCCCTAATCTCCCCCCCCCCAAAAAAAAGCAATTACTAGAGATTTGTAAAGTAGATCACTCACGAGACTAACAAATGGAGACTCCTGCAGTCAAAATCATACATGTGTTTGCCACAAACTCTTTGACTGAATAAGAACAGTGCCTTAAGTTCCTCATACTTGATCTATGCTCCTTAATTTAATTGGTCTCACTTCCGATCTCGATACTTCACTCATTCATCAAACACTTTTCGTGATCTTATAAAACACGATTCAGACACACTTGATTGAATTCACGATCTTGATCTATCTCGCTTCTTAATTAAATTAATAGAATATAAATAGGTACAGACAATGACGCATGACTTGAGTCCGAATTTGAATTGAAAATCACTTATCAAAGTGATAAATGCAATATTTAAATTTTTACCAATCATGATGTAAAAGTACATGTATATGGCTATATTTAGTAGATGTGTCCTGGAAATTGTCTCATCAAATAGTCTTTGTTTAAAATCAACTTACATTTAACAAATTTAGTTTGGTCAAAAACAAAACCAAATAAAATACAGAACATAACATCTCTAATTAAGAGTTTTAATCCATAGGAGAAGGCTCACAATAAAATCTGAATTTAGAAATCTTACCAGAGGCTCATCAGAGTTTTTCTGGAACTGCACAAGTCGAACTCTAGTAACCGAGTCCATTGGCTCAATGTCACCATTGGGAGACTGCATTTCTTCTCGTCCGTTAAGGAAAGGCGATGTAGGAGGAGGAGTTACACGGATTGCAGCATCACTGTACACTTCATGTGCAACAACGTCATGAGCTTGCAGTAATGCCTGATAACAAACAATATGGTTTAACTATTGTAAATATCAGAGAACCACATAGAAATAAACTCAAGAAATAAAAGTCAAACCTACTGGCCACCCAGACAACGGGAGGCAACCCAGACAACAGGAGGCCGCCCAGACAACGGGAGGCCGCCCGCACAGCGGGAGGGCAGTTATGTGGCCAGTAGTTACATAGTACATATAGTACATATATGCACTTAACTATTTCAAATGTTATTCTTTTCCATAAAGGCCAAAGATTTATTGTAACCATTTATTTGCCATCACAAAAGGCTGGATAATACACATACTTCCAGTGAGCACATATTCTGAGCCAACAACTCATATTGTGAATGAATCTCATGTATCAAAAAGGAGAATTGTATACCTAACTGACCAATCACAGTTATGATCATAGCCACAGCTACATGTATGATTACAGATCAGAACCACAGCTATGATTATAGATCAGACCCACAGCTACGATCTTAGCCACAACCAAGATCACCGACTTTGATGAGTTATGAACATTTTAAATATTTTATCTAGTTTAATTTCTGCTAAAAAAAATACAAAATTGCTCAACATCCTATGTACTGTATAGGCCTGTTTACACATAGTTTTTATTTAGTCATGTAATACAAATCTTTGGACATAACACTAGTAACAGCGCCCTCAACATGCCTTAGGAGCTATGTCAATAGTCGGATACTAACAAACCCTTAGGATCAACTATAAGGTGAGTGAACCTATCTATGAGTATGGAGCTAAGCTGAAAGAAGGCTATGGATTCCAATGATAACACTGTATCTGTCATCATAGTACTATTATTTTACCTGAAGCTATATGTGTATTATATACAGTAGTCTCTTGTAAGACACTAAGAATATGTACCTTACAGTTACTCCCAGGTGCCACTTCATAACCAGATATTTACAAACATATAACTGATACATTATACATTATTATAGATACCAAAATAATGAATTGTTTTAGTAGCGTGCATTTAACAATTTATATACTTCTAACACTAAATTATGTGGGGGAATGTACATGTACCATCGCTCAATGACTCTACAGCCCCCCCCCCCCACACACACACATACACACACACAACACACACAAAATAAATAAATAGTAATACTATCAAGTCCTACAGTTTTGTCCAAACATGTATATATGCACACATGAATAGTACATAAACAAAATGCATAAAACTGTGTAAACAGAGTATGATTATAATGTTTACACTAATGTCTATGAGTATGACAGAAAATATACCCATTTTGAATTGCTACTGGTGAAGAAATCATTGAAAGGTTAAGCTAATAATGCTACTACAAATTGATTTACAAGATAACCATGTGTGTAGATTGAGTCACTATCAGTACCAAGTATTGTGTTACACAGTGCTAATTAACATTGTGTTAAACTACAGTCTCTCACTGAAACTATCTGCATTATTTAGTAACACACGTTATTACAAATTGTGTATGTTTAATGAAGTTTAATACCATTTAATTAGCCAAAACAACATTGACATTTCAAACAAACTATAACAATTAATCAATTTAAAGGTTATTAAAAAATAACTTGATATGTACTTAACATCTACACCATATGTTTTAAATTATTCTTATTAAACTAAGAAATACAGAGAATGTTCCCAGTACACATAATATTGTCTTTCTTAGAATTAATGTTTTGGTACGGTTTAATCTAAGAGGGTTAACTTCAATCCATACATAATACTGCTAAACAAATTAAAAGTGAGAGTCAAGAATAAAATTGGAACTTAGCAGATCAGTTTCTCAAAGACTGTCCATAAAACGTACAAACGCCCAGTGGGAATAAAAACGGATTAGAAAATAAATTATCCTCTTCACGGTTGAATTAAAACATGAGAGTTTTCAATTAGTATGGAAGGACTGTGAATGTTGACACGAAACTGTTGACAATACTCAGCATGTTTAAATGCCTATGGCATGGTATGTCAACAGACTTATTATAATACACAAGATGATGTGTTAACAGTCATATTGAAACATAAATTGTCACACAAGCAAATATCCTTTAAAATATGTGATTAAGAAAAATAACTAATAGTTCTGAATAACTGATGTCAAGTCTGTTTAACTAAATGTACAAAGTCTTAGTTCAGTAAAGTTTAGTGTATGCACTATGGGTGAATTATATGCAAATATATGCATATTTGTAACCTAGATACATGTACATATAATTATGTGCATGAAATTAAAGCAGGTTAGGTGTAAAACCCAAGCCAGTATTTTCTTAAACTGCTTTGGGATAAACAAATTTGAACAACCTTGTTGGCGTGTTGCAGTATTTCTAGTCAATCTGTAATAATACCTACAGGGCACCATGCTGCATGGAAGCATGTAAACCACTTAGTAAGTGTTGGTTCTACTTCTACTCCACTAATTTGTAATCTTGATGATCTTAAAGACATCACTCAGAAAATATGCCTTATGATATAATTGACAAGCTTTAATGGAAAATATTATAAGAAATGATTCTTAAATGAAATAGTGTATTGCAATTTTTTTCCGAATGTGACAGACTGGCACAAAATTACTTAATAGCATCAGATTAATGAGAGCTACATACAATGCTGAGGGCTACATACAAGATTAATGAGGGCTACATACAATGGTAACACCTTGTTTATAACATTTATCATACTAAGTTACAAGCTGTTTTTTTTACTATAAATATTTTCTATGATTTTAACTTTTACATGTATGACACGACCCATGTATATTGTATGTACCCTTTTGACACCCACAGAAGCATTGCTTAAGTGTGAATCTTTCTACATGTATAAACTCATGCATATTGTACCACTTGCATTCATGCATGGTATACATATAATGTAGCCAGGGAACATATAGGCATAGTACTTGATTGATATTAAGTTCTGTGTAGATTTCAGGTCTGTCTTGGCAGTAACAGCACTCAACAAACAACCTCCATGGAATAAGAACTCCTTAAGGGTGGTTTCAATTATTCATCAACTTCCTGCATATAGTCCTTTGCATAGTGATACAAACTAGCTCGATACAAAGTCCCTTGGTATAATGTAATCAAGCATCAATCATCATTATAACATCTATTCATCATGAAAAACTGACTTGTGAAACTGTGGAAATGAGGTATTATGAAGTAGGTAATGTGACGATCTATTGCATTGAATCTTATCACAACTGGAAATGGTGTATTATGAACAAGCTAGCATCTCAATCTATAGCACTGCATCATTTCTCTATAATTGGCAATCCATGAGTTGTGTCATCTCTAAGTGTGACCATTACAAGTTCCTGGATTCATTAATGAATTCTATAAACAGCATCAAAGTAATCATATATTGAACACAGTGAACAAACAATGGAAATAAGATAAAAACACCACATTTATGTTTTGGACAAATGTTACATTGATAATAAAACAGCCTTGATCTGTTTTGTATATTCAGTAGTGTCTGAAACAGTTTGATGGTGTCCTACTCACACAACCTCTAGACTGCAAGCGACTCTAAATCACATGTAACAAATTAAAATAAGATTTACTAAAACGACATCAGTAAAAGCCTTAATTGGTTAGATCTTACTCTGACCTAATGTATGCAGTTGTACATACTAAGTTCATGTACAAAGCATAATTATAACTCATGACTATAATTATATTAATTATAAATAATTATGAATAATTATAGTCATGAAATTTAGCATGGCAATAAGAGTCGATGTTAAAACATCAACAGTACTCATAACTATCCTTCAATCATTTTGTATAACAGCAAGTTGGTAATGATATGTAATATAAACCCAGTAACACATTCTAGATAGTACTCAAACATAGTAAGAGCTGTACTCATGTCACTATTTTAAGGTCATTTCAACAAAGTCCAGACAAAACCAAAAGGAATTATGTTTCATAGTGATACTTTTTTGTTGACATGTGAATATTAACATGATGAATTAAAATAACCACAGAAAATATTTATCTAAAGTCACACATTAAAGTTTGTTTAAAGTGACAAAAAGGAATGGTTTTAAACAAATTTACTCTTCATATTTATTGCAAAACTTGTCCTTTTATAAACCACTAAATTAATGAGGACATTCTGATTGGTTGCATTATAAATGAATTACAATAGTACATGATTAATGAATGGAAATATTCAAATATTTAGCCGGAATCTGAGACTGGTCTGGATTCCTGACTGTCATGCCTATATCTAAATAAACATTATTCCATGTCATAACACCCCAGTCTGGTATTAAATCACCCTGCTTTTAATCATCAGATCTGTCCTAATCTCAGTCAACCTGCACAATGACCAATGAGTATCTGGAACAGAACAAACCTAGGAAATGAAACAGGATGTGATTGTAAAGGCTGCCCCATAAATTTACCTCCACCCAAAACAGCAAGCAATTTCCTCTGATCAATCCATCAACTTATAAATCAATATCAGACAAAAATTTTAGTTCACCAATTCAATAGAAAAAAGATATAAATATTCATTAAAACTAAATCAAATTTACTGTTGTGCAAATTTCACTTAAAAATAATTAATTCAAAACATTTATTGTTTTCTATTAATCAATAAAATCACAATATTTCTTGACTGAAATTAAACAATACTTTATTTGATGTACACTTTCACAATACACAGGTTGTATTGTTGTGATTTATTTTGAGAATTACAAACATTTTAACGGAATTTTTGGGCGACTTTTGGAAATTGATTTTTGTTTTGAATATTTTTGTCGAAGGCCTCATTTCAAAGCCAATTACTTCCATTGATACAAGAAAAGCAGAAAATAAATAGGTAAATCCAACCAAGAGGCATAACAATTATATCTTCTAACTTAAAAATTCCCTGAACATGATGAAAAAGGTATTCCTACATGCAGTGAGAATAATGATTGAACAATCATAATTATAATGGTGAATGGGTGACTGTAATGATTACTACACAGTCGTTACTTGATAATAATCTAAGGACATCATCACGCCACTGGCTTCATTGAATGCACCATTTGTTTTCTACGTAAATCATGACTAGAAGACATTATTACATTGGTTGGCTAGTGAGTGTGAAGAGTCTTATCAAAGATCAAAGATCTCTTAAGATACACCTTGCGTTTGATGCAGTGAATCCACATAAACTTGTAAATTTAGATGTGTCAGTACCTTCACATATAGCGTGTAAGACAATAATCATAAACATATATCTTAGTCCCATACTTAGTAATAAATAGGCCACAATTATTAAAATACAAGTAATGCAGAGGATGTCAAATGTATGGAGCATAAGTACAACATTTACTGAAATTTAAAAAAAATCACAAAATGAATAACAATAAAAAATCTCACTTGCATTGTAATAATAATATAAGTTTGTAAATTTTAAGGATGTTCAGTTGATGGAAAATCAATGTCAGTAACTCTTTAGTGCCAAAGTTACTAAAACAATTATTAAGCCTGGCTTTATGGTTTCACCATGGAAACATAAGAATGTTTAAATGGGCAAGATGTTTATCATTCCACTGATCAAGTACAGAAACTCAAAAGGATTGTTTCAAAAATAAATATGTCTTTACGTACGTACGTACGTACGTACGTACATTTTGTGAATAAGAAACATGCATATATATGCTGACTTGATAAGTTTCAGCTTTTGACAATCTTATTTTTTAAAGAAAATTTTAACATTTATTGACAATAAATATAAATATATCAGGCATATTACATGTAACTTATGAAATAGCATTTTTTGTTCATAAATTTATTGATCCTCATTAGTTTCTTTCTCAAAGCACATGTAGCACATGATACTACATGTATCAATACTTTCTTTATAAAGCAAGTTTTTGTAATGTTATTAACAAATTATTCAAATTTCTGCACAATTTATTTTTATTTAAAAAAATGAAATAAGTTCAGTTGGATCTACACTAAAGACTTCCTTCCCAATATCTATACAAACGATACGTAACGTATACCTGTGCATACTTGAATTTTCCCCTAAATCGTAAATCAAACTTTATACATGAGTGATCATGCGATCATCCCAAAATCTTAAATTTGTAAAAAATAGTTCATCAAACCCTCTGAGTAAATAAGATCCAAATAAAAACACAACTTACCCCAGGATAGGTCAATCTGATTGTATATACCATATGTGTAGAGACAATATCTAGCTATGTATCCAATAGTGCTCAGACAAATTAGAGTACCTTCCTGCCTGCCTGCCTGACTAACAGCCAATGCCTCATCACCAGTCTCTACTAACAAATTAATACATGTCACATCCCATACTCACAAACTCAGACAGGTCAAGGTCATGAATATGTATTATGACTATCAGCCAATAGGAGTTACTGTAGGTAGTGACTTCAGATCAATGAATATATGCATGAATTATTGAGGTGCTCTTAATGCTACTGTGGAAAATGACATTCAGGTATGTATTCTTTCAGTCTTCATAATCCTATTGATTTCAATGTCAAAGTAAGGTAATTATTTAAGTAGTAGCACATAAAGATTAAGACATTTGGTCAGTAATTAAAGTAATGTATTTAATTGTTTTTAGAATAAGAACTTACATTAATACTGAATGTACTTTGACAAACTACCTAAAGTGTAATATCACCAAAAGAAATTATTTTTTACACATTTAAATTAACAAATTTTGTTTAAACAATATGCAGGACAACTTGTATTAAGATAGTTGGTGAATTAGTATCTCACTGCAATCATTGGCATGTAACAAAAGGTATATGGCAGACATAAGAATAATAACGATATCCACTGATAATTGTAGTCAGGACTATGGTTCCATTTCATATATTAGCTCATAGCAATGGGCAGTATAGTATGATGCCTTGCATTGCTAGAATCCTATCATCAGCAGGACCAGCAGTCGCAGTGATTATGTCTGCAGATTTTCCCTTTAGGCTTGACTGATGTAATTGTGTTAGCTTTGGAATATTGAGGGATCAGGGAGCATCTTGAAGACAAATCTTATTGAATAACTGGCTGTTTGTTCCATCACCAATGGTCATTCCACCATAAGGTATCTACAGATTATCAGATAACGCTGCACGCACATGAGTGATATAATAGCACTCCATTTTATGCATATTTTGGTTTTATAATTATAATTCAATTCATATTTAACTGTAAGGAATTTAAACAAACATTTTATAATGTCAAAGTTTATTAGTTACTATATTATATGTTTGTGAAAAACCTCACTGATTCAATATAACTTAATTCCAATCATTAAAACTTACAAACAGAACATGTCATAAATGTTTGTAAATGTAAATGAGTTAGGATCAATGGTCCAATTAAACATACCGATACAAAGTGTCAGGAACTAATTATGTGTATGACACATATTCATAAATCTTATATTCATAAATCTTATCTTCAGAAATGTATCCCAGATAGATAATCATGTTTACAATTTTTTAATTTGGTCTTATTTTGGTCTTGTCACATAAAACAAAATTACTTGCATTTAAGGCTGTGTGTTTTCGGTTATTTCGGAAAACAGATACTCGAAATTGGAAATCTTTGGATACCCGGTTACCCATAAACAATTTTGTAAAAACACATAAATACTCCCGAATGTATAAAATAACGAACATAATAAATGTGGATTTACTGTAATAATTTCCTGCCTCTGTATTAAAAACGACTTGTAGCATCCCCCATTCCCCACACACATTTTATTAACAAAAAATTGGAGACTTCATTTGTGTGGTTTAAATGTTCAGTCGAAATTTTAAAAGTCATTTACAGGTAATTGGAACAGAAAAATGGAACCGGGTAATGACAGTTTCGGTCGGGTATCCAGGTACCCGGATACCCGGCACAGCCCGACTTGCATTACAATATTTTTTTACCTTGGCTCGTCTTCATTCAGTAATTACAATAAAAGATGACCTCTGTGGTATAAGTTAATCCATGTGATAGGTTGAAAATAGCTCAAATAGCCATGTTATAATTATGTATGATGAATGTATGTGGTGTGGATATCACATATGTACTCTAGATTCACAACACAGGACATAACACTTACACCATACAGTGTGTCTGTCAAATTATTCTCTAAGAATTGTGTAACAACAAATAGTATTTTATTTTGGACACAGCATGAAATCTGAGAAATGTATCAACATGTAAAATCTGAATTGGTACTGTCTCGTAAATAACCCATGGGACCACTCTACGGATTTTTGTCTTGTTATGGTATGTTCCTATTTTCACAATCAAAATTTGTAATTTTATTTCAATAGTTTCTTGATGGCTCATAATAAAATGGACTGTGCTATAATTGCCTGGATCCCATACTCACCCTGAAGTGTGGTTCTGAGAGGATAGCCTGGAGTTCATAACTTTCTTGACTGTCTTGAGGACTCCTTTGCAGCAACTCCAATATCTGCTGACATTAAGATAATCAATAAATATCCTCAGTAAAACATGAACAACATACATTGTGTACATGAAATTGTCAACTAAAATATTTACAATGATCACAAAGCACTGATTTGCACATAACATGTATCCTGGGGTATGTGTACATCTATATAATTATTATCTTTTTTGCAATAAAGAATATTAATAGAATGTATTATACTTAAATTATTGTCGATCATATAGTATAATCTAATCAGGCCTGTGAGTGGGGTTTGATAAAAAAAGAGGAGAACCTAAAAAAGACCCGGTGTCAATGGAGAACATTGTGAGTAGTAAGTAGTAATCATGCACGTGTCACGTAGTGCACACATGGACGTAGAATACAAAAGGGTGGTTGTTGTGTTGTGTCGCGCGTGTTGTTAGGCCGTATAATTCCTTGGCTACGGCCGGAAATAACACGCAAGTCTATGGGAATTGACCGCAGCCGCTAGCTATTGGCTTCCGTAGGCACACTTTCCAGCCATAGCCAACGAAGTAGGACACAGCCGAAATACGGTGTGACGATCAGCCATACCGCTGGTTCTATATCCAACAGGCGGTATCTGGTGTGGGAACCAACGCACGGATCGCCGATCGAGATCCGCGTGAAACAATTACACGCAATGCGCAATTTACAACAAAATAAA
The DNA here is from genome assembly GCA_029582265.1 of Zoroaster sp. YZ-2022. Taxonomy (NCBI): domain Eukaryota; kingdom Metazoa; phylum Echinodermata; class Asteroidea; order Forcipulatida; family Zoroasteridae; genus Zoroaster; species Zoroaster sp. YZ-2022. The sequence goes on along the minus strand of CM055829.1, from coordinate 17,771,924 downwards.
AAACGGAATTTTTTTTCGGGCGGATTAAAAAAAAAGCGGAAATTAAAATCGGGAGAGGAAATGAAAAAAGGGGAAATCCGCTAAAACGCGGAGATTTCACAGGCCTGTCTAATATTGTATATCTGATAATGAAATACTAAATAAAATCGCAATGCTTTGCTATTATAATAACGATTACTTGTATTTCATAGAGAAGACAATCAAGGAACTCTCTGTATTTAGCTATCAGATCATGATTTCTTGCAATCAAGGAACCCCCTGTATTTAGCTATCAGATCATCGTGATTTCTTGCAATCAAGGAACCCCCTGTATTTAGCTATCAGATCATCGTGATTTCTTGCAATCAAGGAACTCTCTGTATTTAGCTATCAGATCATCATGATTTCTTGCAATCAAGGAACCCCCTGTATTTAGCTATCAGATCATCGTGATTTCTTGCAATCAAGGAACCCCCTGTATGTAGCTATCAGATCATCATGATTTCTTGCAATCAAGGAACCCCCTGTATTTAGCTATCAGATCATCGTGATTTCTTGCAATCAAGGAACCCCCTGTATTTAGTTATCAGATCATCATGATTTCTTGCAATCAAGGAACCCCCTGTGTTTAGCTATCAGATCATCGTGATTTCTTGCAATCAAGGAACCCCCTGTATTTAGCTATCAGATCATCGTGATTTCTTGCAATCAAGGAACCCCCTGTATTTAGCTATCAGATCATCATGATTTCTTGCAATCAAGGAACCCTCTGTATTTAGCTATCAGATCATCATGTATTCTTGCAATCACAGCACCCTCTGTATTTAGCTATCAGATCATCATGATTTCTTACAATCAAGGAACCCCCTGTGTTTAGCTATCAGATCATCATGATTTCTTGCAATCAAGGAACCCCCTGTATTTAGCTATCAGATCATCATGATTTCTTGCAATCAAGGAACCCCCTGTATTTAGCTATCAGATCATCATGATTTCTTGCAATCAAGGAACCCCCTGTATTTAGCTATCAGATCATCATGATTTCTTGCAATCAAGGAACCCCCTGTATTTAGCAATCAGATCATCGTGATTTCTTGCAATCAAGGAACCCCCTGTATTTAGCTATCAGATCATCGTGATTTCTTGCAATCAAGGAACCCCCTGTATTTAGTTATCAGATCATCATGATTTCTTGCAATCAAGGAACCCCCTGTGTTTAGCTATCAGATCATCGTGATTTCTTGCAATCAAGGAACCCCCTGTATTTAGCTATCAGATCATCGTGATTTCTTGCAATCAAGGAACCCCCTGTATTTAGCTATCAGATCATCGTGATTTCTTGCAATCAAGGAACCCCCTGTATTTAGCTATCAGATCATCATGATTTCTTGCAATCAAGGAACCCCCTGTATTTAGCTATCAGATCATCATGATTTCTTGCAATCAAGGAACCCTCTGTATTTAGCTATCAGATCATCATGTATTCTTGCAATCACAGCACCCTCTGTATTTAGCTATCAGATCATCATGATTTCTTACAATCAAGGAACACCCTGTGTTTAGCTATCAGATCATCATGATTTCTTGCAATCAAGGAACCCCCTGTATTTAGCTATCAGATCATCATGATTTCTTGCAATCAAGGAACCCCCTGTATTTAGCTATCAGATCATCGTGATTTCTTGCAATCAAGGAACCCCCTGTATTTTGCAATCAGATCATCGTGATTTCTTGCAATCAAGGAACCCCCTGTATTTAGTTATCAGATCATCGTGATTTCTTGCAATCAAGGAACCCCCTGTATTTAGCTATCAGATCATCGTGATTTCTTGCAATCAAGGAACCCCCTGTATTTAGCTATCAGATCATCATGATTTCTTGCAATCAAGGAACCCCCTGTATTTAGCTATCAGATCATCGTGATTTCTTGCAATCAAGGAACCCCCTGTATTTAGCTATCAGATCATCATGATTTCTTGCAATCAAGGAACCCCCTGTATTTAGCTATCAGATCATCATGATTTCTTGCAATCAAGGAACCCCCTGTATTTAGCTATCAGATCATCATGATTTCTTGCAATCACAGCACCCTCTGTATTTAGCTATCAGATCATCATGATTTCTTACAATCAAGGAACCCCCTGTGTTTAGCTATCAGATCATCATGATTTCTTGCAATCAAGGAACCCCCTGTATTTAGCTATCAGATCATCGTGATTTCTTGCAATCAAGGAACCCCCTGTATTTAGCTATCAGATCATCATGATTTCTTGCAATCAAGGAACCCCCTGTATTTAGCTATCAGATCATCATGATTTCTTGCAATCAAGGAACCCCCTGTATTTAGCTATCAGATCATCATGATTTCTTGCAATCAAGGAACCCCCTGTATTTAGCTATCAGATCATCATGATTTCTTGCAATCAAGGAACCCTCTGTATTTAGTATCAGATCATCATGATTTCTTGCAATCAAGGAACCCCCTGTATTTAGCTATCAGATCATCATGATTTCTTGCAATCAAGGAACCCCCTGTATTTAGTATCAGATCATCATGATTTCTTGCAATCAAGGAACCCCCTGTGTTTAGCTATCAGATCACCATGATTTCTTGCAATCAAGGAACCCCCTGTGTTTAGCTATCAGATCATCGTGTTTTCTTGCAATCAAGGAACCCCCTGTATTTAGCTATCAGATCATCGTGATTTCTTGCAATCAAGGAACCCCCTGTATTTAGCTATCAGATCATCGTGATTTCTTGCAATCAAGGAACCCCCTGTATTTAGCTATCAGATCATCGTGATTTCTTGCAATCAAGGAACCCCCTGTGTTTAGCTATCAGATCACCGTGATTTCTTGCAATCAAGGAACCCCCTGTGTTTAGCTATCAGATCATCGTGATTTCTTGCAATCAAGGAACCCCCTGTATTTAGCTATCAGATCATCGTGATTTCTTGCAATCAAGGAACCCCCTGTATTTAGCTATCAGATCATCGTGATTTCTTGCAATCAAGGAACCCCCTGTATTTAGCTATCAGATCATCGTGATTTCTTGCAATCAAGGAACCCCCTGTATTTAGCTATCAGATCATCGTGATTTCTTGCAATCAAGGAACCCCCTGTATTTAGCTATCAGATCATCGTGATTTCTTGCAATCAAGGAACCCCTGTATTTAGCTATCAGATCATCGTGATTTCTTGCAATCAAGGAACCCCTGTATTTAGCTATCAGATCATCGTGATTTCTTGCAATCAAGGAACCCCCTGTATTTAGCTATCAGATCATCGTGATTTCTTGCAATCAAGGAACCCCCTGTATTTAGCTATCAGATCATCGTGATTTCTTGCAATCAAGGAACCCCCTGTATTTAGCTATCAGATCATCGTGATTTCTTGCAATCAAGGAACCCCCTGTATTTAGCTATCAGATCATCGTGATTTCTTGCAATCAAGGAACCCCCTGTATTTAGCTATCAGATCATCGTGATTTCTTGCAATCAAGGAACCCCTGTATTTAGCTATCAGATCATCATGATTTCTTGCAATCAAGGAACCCTCTGTATTTAGCTATCAGATCATCGTGATTTCTTGCAATCAAGGAACCCCCTGTATTTAGCTATCAGATCATCGTGATTTCTTGCAATCAAGGAACCCCCTGTATGTAGCTATCAGATCATCATGATTTCTTGCAATCAAGGAACCCTCTTTATTTAGCTATCAGATCATCATGATTTCTTGCAATCAAGGAACCCTCTGTATTTAGCTATCAGATCATCGTGATTTCTTGCAATCAAGGAACCCTCTGTATTTAGCTATCAGATCATCATGATTTCTTGCAATTACAGAACCCTCTGTATTTAGCTATCAGATCATCATGATTTCTTGCAATCAAGGAACCCTCTGTATTTAGTATCAGATCATCATGATTTCTTGCAATCAAGGAACCCCCTGTATTTAGCTATCAGATCATCATGATTTCTTGCAATCAAGGAACCCTCTGTATTTAGTATCAGATCATCATGATTTCTTGCAATCAAGGAAAGCAACATGCACTTGATGCAGTTATAACTCTAGCTAATGGATGCAATATCCTTCAAGCTATGTTTTAGGGGCTTCAATGATCACATCATAACCTGCACTTTATCTTTGTTCATTCTACGTATATATAACACCTGTCATCATAGCCATCAAAGGATTGGAAATCCACCTGCTGAGCACTTTTCAATTTACTTATAGATCTTACTTTGCCAGTGGCGAAATGTCATCAAATATGTAATGCAGTTTACGTTCAAAGAGATCAATATTTGTGTGATCAGGAAGATTTCAATTAAGAATTGAAATTAGATGACATGTTTCCACAAGGATATAAAATGAGAGATGAGTCTATCATCTGTACAGTGTAATAATTAAACAACTGTTCGACATTGACAGATTTAAAATCGTATCACTTATAAATAATCAATTTTTTTTATTTTTTTTTTTTTATATTTTATCATTTTATCAAGTGCTCAAAACATCAATTTTTTTAAGACACCCCCACCAAGGATACTCCCAAAATTAAGAAAAAGATGGTTATTATTGAAAAAGGTACATATATTGTAATTATCCATCTCAATTCCTCTTGACATTCGGCATCAAATATTCATGTATCTTCAACTGAGAAAATGTGTAGTCCTACTTGTATTTAAAGATGCTCGTGTTTGCACCTACCCTATATTATTAGGCACTGTAATCACATCTATTATATTGGACTTAGCACTGAGTAGTTCATATGAAGCAAATGAATTGCTTAAAAGGATTGAGAAAACCAAATGCAAAGGTCCCTTTAAACGAGTGAGGGTCATTCCTTTGGAATTACTGTTAAGACATTTACTGGCACTGAAATATTTAATCACTTATCTTTCTAAGTACGTATTGATTAAGAGTAAATCTTATAAAACACATTGACTAATAAGAAGCTTGGCCAATATTCATTAGCTCAAGGACTCAATCAGTCTACTCATACCGGTAGAGGGCAGTATACAGTCTTTCATAATACTATTTTAAGTACTAAATATAATCCTAATCCGTCACCATCCTGTGGGAGCTGATGAACTACATGTACTGTGGATCTAGACATTTAATTATAAATGTGTTAACCTATATACAGGATACAAACTGGGACTATTAAAAATATAATGCAGTACCTATGGCTTGGCTTATATGTACACATCTAATGATAGACACATGAATGCATATGAACAAGCGAGGGCAGTACATCAATTAGTTAGTAGGGTACATACAATACGTGAGAAAGTATTGATGCTAATATACTGATTTCAGGACATGAACACACACTGATCAAAAGAGGGCAGTATTCACTCAAAACCATGGCATAGATGATACAATGTGAAGAAAATCTTCATCAACAGTGAAGTATATTCCAAGACATCTAAGACATCTAAACCGTGATAATAGTTTATTTCATCATGTAACACTAGTTTGGACTTTTCCTTTCAGTTAAAACTATATTGTAAATAATAACTCTGCATATTGCAAGAAGCATTACAAGTCATATACACACTATTGGTATACTTGAAAAATACTCCTTGTCTTTCGTATGTGCAATCATTTGAGTACAATTTATAATACTATTTCACAAATGAATTGTTGTCCTCTGGAGACATACATGTAAATTCAACATTGCAATTCCACAAATCTGAATGTACTTTCACTATTTTCTCATATACAATGTAATGAAATAACCTGAGAGTATGCTTACTCTCTTTGAATCAAGATATACATGTACATTAAAGGGAAGGTACATGTACAACAATGGTAATGTTGGCAAAACTGCTTCTATTAAGGCTGTGAGTTTTTGGTTATTTCGGGAACCGAATACCTGAAATTGGAAATCTTCAGATACCCGGGTACCTGTAAACAATTTTTTTAAACACAAATACTCCTGAATGTATAAAATAACCAATATGAACACAAGTTTCTCTTGTTTTATTAGAGTCATAATAAATGTGGACATACCGTGTTAATTTCCCGCCTCTATATTAAAAACAACTCCTTAGCATCCACCTTCCCCACACACATACAAAAATAATTCACATGTCCCACACTCGTACTAATCCAATAACTGCACACAACAGGCATAAATTCCAAACCATGGCAAAACGGCAGTCAACTCATGTACATGTTGATACATCAAACAAAAGCTGGCAAGTCTGTGAGAGGGTGTCGGCAAATGTTACTTATAAAGCCTTTATCAGAGTTTTCTTCATTGTGTTAACAACAAAAAGAATGTATGGCTTAAATGTTCAGTCGGAATTTTAACAAGTCGTTTACGGGTAATTGGAACCAAACAATGGAACCAGGTAATGACAGTTTCGGTCAGGTATCCAGGTACCAAGATACCCGGCACAGCCTTAAGCTTCTATAAGTATGCTTACTCTCTTTGAATCAAGATATACATTAAAGGGAAGGTACACCATTGGTAATGTTGGCAAAACTGCTTCTATGAGTATGCTTACTCTTTGAATCAAGATATACATTAAAGGGAAGGTACACCATTGGTAATGTTAGCAAAACTGCTTCTATGAGTATGCTTACTCTTTGAATCAAGATATACATTGAAGGGAAGGTACAACATTGGTAATGTTGGCATAACTGCTTCTATAAGTATGCTTACTCTGTTTGAATCAAGATATACATTAAAGGGAAGGTACACCATTGGTAATGTTGGCAAAACTGCTTCTATGAGTATGCTTACTCTTTGAATCAAGATATACATTGAAGGGAAGGTACAACATTGGTAATGTTGGCAAAACTGCTTCTATAAGTATGCTTAATCTGTTTGAATCAAGATATAAATTAAAGGGAAGGTACACCATTGGTAATGTTGGCAAAACTGCTTCTATATGAGTATGCTTACTCTCTTTGAATCAAGATATTCAATGAAGGGAAGGTACAACATTGGTAATGTTGGCAAAACTGCTTCTATGAGTATGCTTACTCTGTTTGAATCAAGATATACATTAAAGGGAAGGTACACCATTGGTAATGTTGGCAAAACTGCTTCTATATGAGTATGCTTACTCTCTTTGAATCAAGATATTCAATGAAGGGAAGGTACAACATTGGTAATGTTGGCAAAACTGCTTCTATGAGTATGCTTACTCTCTTTGAATCAAGATATACATTGAAGGGAAGGTACAACATTGGTAATGTTGGCAAAACTGCTTCTATGAGTATGCTTACTCTCTTTGAATCAAGATATTCAATGAAGGGAAGGTACAACATTGGTAATGTTGGCAAAACTGCTTCTATAAGTATGCTTACTCTGTTTGAATCAAGATATACATTAAAGGGAAGGTACACCATTGGTAATGTTGGCAAAACTGCTTCTATATGAGTATGCTTACTCTCTTTGAATCAAGATATTCAATGAAGGGAAGGTACAACATTGGTAATGTTGGCAAAACTGCTTCTATGAGTATGCTTACTCTCTTTGAATCAAGATATTCAATGAAGGGAAGGTACAACATTGGTAATGTTGGCAAAACTGCTTCTATGAGTATGCTTACTCTCTTTGAATCAAGATATTCAATGAAGGGAAGGTACAACATTGGTAATGTTGGCAAAACTGCTTCTATAAGTATGCTTACTCTCTTTGAATCAAGATATACATTAAAGGGAAGGGACAACATTGGTAAAGTTGGCAAAACTGCTTCTATGAGTATGCTTACTCTCTTTGAATCAAGATATACATTGAAGGGAAGGTACATCATTGGTAATGTTGACAAAACTGCTTCTATGAGTATGCTTACTCTCTTTGAATCAAGATATACATTAAAGGGAAGGTACAACATTGGTAATGTTGGCAAAACTGCTTCTATGAGTATGCTTACTCTCTTTGAATCAAGATATACATTGAAGGGAAGGTACAACATTGGTAATGTTGGCAAAACTGCTTCTATGAGTATGCTTACTCTCTTTGAATCAAGATATACATTGAAGGGAAGGTACAACATTGGTAATGTTGGCAAACTGCTTCTATGAGTATGCTTACTCTCTTTGAATCAAGATATACATTGAAGGGAAGGTACAACATTGGTAATGTTGGCAAAACTGCTTCTATGAGTGTGCTTACTCTCTTTGAATCAAGATGTACATTGAAGGGAAGGGACAACATTGGTAAAGTTGGCAAAACTGCTTCTATGAGTCATTGGAGTGTCGTGGCCGAGCGGTATAGCTTACCGGACTCAAGTTCTGGTGTTAGCAGCAGAATGTGGGTTCGAATCCCGGCCGTGACACTTGTGTCCTTGAGCAAGACACTTAACCATAATTGCTTCTCTCCACCCAGGGGTTAAATGGGTACCTGTGAGGGCAGAGTTGGTTGATTAGCCCTATATGCGCTGTAATGGCAGCAATTGAGCTGTATACTCCCCAGGTAGCTGAGATGGTTTCAGGAATGATTTATGAGCCTTATGAGCGTTATGAGCAGGGGTAATAATATAATGCGCCTTGAGCAGCACTCAGTTGGTGGATACGTGCGCTATATAAGTCCACACATTATTATTATTATTATTATTATTATTATTATTATGACAAAAATGTGAACAACATTCAGAATTTTTACAGGAAAGTTGGTGTCTTGCAACTCATATGTTCAGGAGGATTGAAAACTTTACATCAAGTCAGCTGTCAGATAATTTGTTTATTTTGCAATCAGGTAATTATGTTGTACTTTCGCTTTTACTGGTGTTTTTTGCATACTAAATGTACATATAGAATTGCCTAAGTTTGACTTGCACATGTTAGGATCATGTACAACTATACACATAGCTAATGAAATATAATACAAGGTAGTTACTTACGTCTTTAGATCTCTGCACACTATCTGATGGGATGTCCTTCTTGTTTGGCATCTGTTCACTTGACTTGGTATTGATTTTGTCATAAAGCTGCATACAAATAAACAATCAACGATAAAGGCCGTTATGAATATACACCGCTTGTTCGGGATGCCTACATGTAAGTATATGAGAGTAGGGATGACACTGGTGTGGGCATTAGACAAATCATGAATACTGTCAATATAGGGGTGGGGGTCCTGCCATGCTGCAATGCACCTGCATATTACACCCAACAAGAGCTTTATGCAGTTTCATCACCAATATCACACACAAAGAAATCTCTCTGCTGAAGACAGCCAGATAATACTAGTCATAATCAAAATTACCACGACTGTAAAAAAAAGATGTACATGGTTTACCCACAAAGCCACTTTTACCTCTCCCTGTCTTTTACTTATTATAGCTTCTTCTCCTACATTTGTACTTGTCATTTATTTCATAGCTTCTCCATCTTGTCTTCTTTATACATTTATTTCATAGCTTCTCCATCTTGTCTTCTTTATACATTTATTTCATAGCTTCTCCATCTTGTCTTCTTTATACATTTATTTCATAGCTTCTCCATCTTGTCTTCTTTATACATTTATTTCATAGCTTCTCCATCTTGTCTTCTTTATACATTTATTTCATAGCTTCTCCATCTTGTCTTCTTTATACATTTATTTCATAACTTCTCCATCTTGTCTTCTTTATACATTTATTTCATAGCTTCTCCATCTTGTCTTATTTATACATTTATTTCATAGCTTCTCCATCTTGTCTTCTTTATACATTTATTTCATAGCTTCTCCATCTTGTCTTCTTTATACATTTATTTCATAGCTTCTCCATCTTGTCTTCTTTATACATTTATTTCATAGCTTCTCCATCTTGTCTTCTTTATACATTTATTTCATAGCTTCTCCATCTTGTCTTCTTTATACATTTATTTCATAGCTTCTCCATCTTGTCTTCTTTATACATTTATTTCATAGCTTCTCCATCTTGTCTTCTTTATACATTTATTTCATAGCTTCTCCATCTTGTCTTCTTTATACATTTATTTCATAGCTTCTCCATCTTGTCTTCTTTATACATTTATTTCATAGCTTCTCCATCTTGTCTTCTTTATACATTTATTTCATAGCTTCTCCATCTTGTCTTATTTATACATTTATTTCATAGCTTCTCCATCTTGTCTTCTTTATACATTTATTTCATAGCTTCTCCATCTTGTCTTCTTTATACATTTATTTCATAGCTTCTCCATCTTGTCTTCTTTATACATTTATTTCATAGCTTCTCCATCTTGTCTTCTTTATACATTTATTTCATAGCTTCTCCATCTTGTCTTATTTATACATTTATTTCAAAGCTTCTCCATCTTGTCTTCTTTATACATTTATTTCATAGCTTCTCCATCTTGTCTTCTTTATACATTTATTTCATAGCTTCTCCATCTTGTCTTCTTTATACATTTATTTCATAGCTTCTCCATCTTGTCTTCTTTATACATTTATTTCATACATGTAGCTTCTCCATCTTGTCTTATTTATACATTTATTTCAAAGCTTCTCCATCTTGTCTTCTTTATACATTTATTTCATAGCTTCTCCATCTTGTCTTATTTATACATTTATTTCAAAGCTTCTCCATCTTGTCTTATTTATACATTTATTTCATAGCTTTTCCATCTTGTCTTCTTTATACATTTATTTCATAGCTTCTCCATCTTGTCTTATTTATACATTTATTTCATAGCTTCTCCATCTTGTCTTCTTTATACATTTATTTCAAAGCTTCTCCATCTTGTCTTCTTTATACATTTATTTCAAAGCTTCTCCATCTTGTCTTATTTATACATTTATTTCATAGCTTCTCCATCTTGTCTTCTTTATACATTTATTTCAAAGCTTCTCCATCTTGTCTTATTTATACATTTATTTCATAGCTTCTCCATCTTGTCTTATTTATACATTTATTTCATAGCTTTTCCATCTTGTCTTCTTTATACATTTATTTCATAGCTTCTCCATCTTGTCTTATTTATACATTTATTTCATAGCTTCTCCATCTTGTCTTCTTTATACATTTATTTCATAGCTTCTCCATCTTGTCTTCTTTATACATTTATTTCATAGCTTTTCCATCTTGTCTTCTTTATACATTTATTTCATAGCTTCTCCATCTTGTCTTCTTTATACATTTATTTCATAGCTTTTCCATCTTGTCTTCTTTATACATTTATTTCATAGCTTCTCCATCTTGTCTTATTTATACATTTATTTCATAGCTTCTCCATCTTGTCTTCTTTATACATTTATTTCATAGCTTCTCCATCTTGTCTTCTTTATACATTTATTTCATAGCTTCTCCATCTTGTCTTATTTATACATTTATTTCAAAGCTTCTCCATCTTGTCTTCTTTATACATTTATTTCATAGCTTCTCCATCTTGTCTTCTTTATACATTTATTTCATAGCTTCTCCATCTTGCCTTATTTATACATTTATTTCATAGCTTCTCATCCATCTTGTCTTTACTTACTGAGTACATGTAAGTCTTTACTTTGTGATTTGTTTAACTGACGTAAGACTGTTATGGTATGTTAATAAAATACATCAGCTCGTCATCAAGTATGTTCTTGTTGAATAATTTCAAGCGTTTATTGCTTACGGTAAATGAAGCCACATATTAAACTAGATCATGAGATAGGACTTGATCCATTGTAAGAGTAATCAGGCTGAAGTATTATAACCAGATCATAAAGTGCATTCATTATAAATAAGGAATAGGACAAATAACATATCATTGCTAGAACTACAATGAGTGAAACCTAAAAAACATGGATAACAATTTAAACCAGTGTATAACAATTTAAACCAGTGTATAACAATTAAACCAGTGTATAACAATTAAACCAATAAACCAAAATAAATATATACATGAAAACTGAAAAAAAAAATCATTCACACAACATCATGTACTACATTGTATTTGAAATGATTCCATTTGTGATGAATCTGAAATAATTCTTTTAATTAGAAATTATAAGAATCCTAAATAATTAAACCTTGAAGAACCTTGAAAGTAAAAGGATTACGAGAGTCAATTTGATATCAAAGATATGTATTTTTTTGGAGCAGTGGGAGATAAGTTAAAACACTATACATGTACATGTAGTTAGTACTGGATGTTTCTATTTTGCCATCAACTCAAGGGGACATGGCAAACATAACTCAGTTTGGTGGAAGTATTTCAAACTGGGTTTTTTTTAAATAGATAAACCAATCCTGCCATTTGAAATGAGTGAATTCTGATTCCATGTATGTGTACATTGTGTGTCAAGAGTACATCGTATGTGGTTAATGTTCAACATATTCTCTTTTTCTACCATAATAAATAGTAGCAATCTGCAACATACAAATCAATACCAAGCCTTTGAAGTAGACAGCTTAAAAGCATAATCTAATTAGTGTCAGTATAATACAAACAAGTATTCCTGTAATACTGACAATAATACCACTTCACAATTAAAGACACACTGTTAGAAGAATTATAGATGAGTAACAATCTAATGAGATTTAATCAGCTAGGTATGGCTAATTTGTAGACTGATTATTCTTAATGAATCAATACATGTATATTCAGCAGAAATGATCAATTGAATTGAGCTATAAAGTCCTGTTGTTTATATTCTTGTTCAGTTACTTTTGTTGTGTGTTTGTAATTATATTCTAAATGGCATTTTTCTGTTATACTAGAAACCATCATTAAATAAATGTTACATGTACATGCCTTTGGGTAGTAACTCTACTACAAAAAGTACAATGAGCAAACTATGCTTGAAACATTTTCAACAATATTTCCAAGGTGTATAAAATACTCCAATTTATTACAGTAAGATTGGCATAGTTACACTTTCCTAGATCCACCTCTGTGATCTGAGTTTAATTCCTACCTGCCCTGATGTGGATTGGGTTTTAAGTACCTAATCTAATTATAAGAGGATTTTATGTTCATTACACTTCACAAAATACAGAATTTGGTTGTGATCAATAACCTAGTGTACTTCTCTAATGTCTTATGCTTGATGATAACCAAGAACAGAAACCAACAGTTTTGTTCTAAAAGGATACACATTTTTTTATTTAGAAAGTATTATTTAATGTGATATCTTGATCAGTTAAATGGTGTTGAATTATCAATGTTACATATTATTGTTGATGGTGTTTGATAATATGTTGATTGTTGATATCTTGAGGGTAATCTTCATGCTTACTTGGTCGTTCAGTGATTCATACAGGAATAGCCTCTAGGTTTATATCCTACACTGTCAATGCATTCCTGACCATTGATTTATAATACACTACAAGGCAATAACACCAAGTACGCACAGAATATATTCAAGGTACGGTGCATATGCCACAAACTCAAGCTACTAACTATGTGATTGACAGCATGCTGTAATACATAAACAATTCATAGTATAATAAGAGAGATTTAACTGAAATAATGTGACTATTGGGACAGACCCAAAAGTAAAGTTAAGCCACAGGTTCTTATCAGAACCGCACAACTCAAGATAGATTATTACATTGTGTTACTGCAAACCTACTGATAAGAGGCATACATTCAAGAGATGTATGTACTGTGTCCATCAAGAGTATCATCTCCAATACAATGGTGTAACATGGAGGTTATGAAAATAAATGATATCAAAATAATAGGTGATTAGTCACTTATCAGATTATAAAAGTAAATACACAGGATATGTGTGAGGTTATATGTGTAAATATACTTCAGATGAATCTAAAACTAAGTTGATAGTTAAAGATATTGTAAATGCGTTGTGAATATTAACAATGGATGTTCCATGTCCAACTGTTAATTATCTAGTTTTTAGTGAACAATTTCCCTGAAGAATAATATTCTAATGAACAGAAAAGTATGTGAGTTTTGAGCATTCGATGTAAAGTAATTTCACTGTATTAAGATCAAGAAACTGTTCACAATAATTTCACTGTACTAAGATCAAGAAACTGTTCACAATAACTGCTGTTTGTATGATTTCACTGTACTAAGATGAAGAAACTGTTCACAATAGTTTCACTCTACTAAGATCAAGTAACTGTTCACAATAATTTCACTGTACTAAGATCAAGAAACTGTTCACAATAATTTCACTGTACTAAGATCAAGAAACTGTTCACAATAATTTCACTGTACTAAGATCAAGAAACTGTTCACAATAATTTCACTGTACTAAGATCAAGAAACTGTTCACAATAATTTCACTGTACGAAGATCAAGAAACTGTTCACAATAATTTCACTGTACGAAGATCAAGAAACTGTTCACAATAATTTCACTGTACTAAGATCAAGAAACTGTTCACAATAATTTCACTGTACTAAGATCAAGAATCTGTTCACAATAACTGCTGTTTGTATGTCATGATCAAGTTTAATTTTATTGTCTTATTTGAAAGTTGACATCTTTCTGAACTTAAAATAGCATAATATCCATGATATCATTGGTGCATGAGGTACCTGCTTGAGTATTTACATGCAAAGGAACATCATAATAAGTCTTGAGTGGCTAAGAAGATGTGAAGAATTCCTGTCCAGGATATTATGTAAAGAATCTATCGTAATGTGTTGGACCAATTGAAATGATTAGATGTTACGGTACATTAAGATAGATGTAGCTTTATCAACTTCATCATCAAATCAGTGTCAGGGAAATGTGCTACCGTGCATACCCACACGTTATTACAATGTTTTTCATTATAAATGGTAATACACTAACTAATGTAGGGATTCTCTCATCTAGAAATGCATTTGATAAGCAAACCAAGCAACAGATCCGCTTATGCAATAACAGAATAGCGTACTTACATGTATATACATGTACATGTATCCACTTAATTATCATGGTATATATTACCAATGCATAAACTGTTGGGTAAAACAATCCTGTATTTGTTACATAATCTTTTATTTAATGACGGAGCATTTAAAGACAAGTAACTCAAGTTTAAATGCCAATATTGTGTGCCATCCATATACCTGTACATGTACCTGTGGTGCCATCCATGTACATGTACCTGTGGTGCCATCCATATACCTGTACATGTACCTGTGGTGCCATCCATGTACATGTACATGTACCTGTGAGGTGCCATCCATATGTATACTGTGAGGTGCCATCTATGTACATGTACCTGTGAGGTGCCATCCATATGTACTGTGAGGTGCCATCCATATGTACTGTGAGATGCCATCCATGTACCTGTACATGTACCTGTGAGGTGCCATCCATATACGTGTACCTGTGAGGTGCCATCCATGTACATGTACCTGTGAGGTGCCATCCATGTACATGTACATGTACATGTACATGTACATGTACATGTACCTGTGAGGTGCCATCCATATGTACTGTGAGGTGCCATCCATATACATGTACCTGTGAGGTGCCATCCACGTACATGTACATGTACCTGTGAGGTGCCATCCATATGTACATGTACCTGTGAAGTGTCATCCATATGTACATGTACATGTACATGTACATGTACATGTACATGTACATGTACATGTACCTGTGAGGTGCCATCCATATGTACTGTGAGATGCCATCCATGTACCTGTACATGTACCTGTGAGGTGCCATCCATGTACATGTACCTGTGAGGTGCCATCCATATGTATACTGTGAGGTGCCATCTATGTACATGTACCTGTGAGGTGCCATCCATATGTACTGTGAGGTGCCATCCATATGTACTGTGAGATGCCATCCATGTACCTGTACATGTACCTGTGAGGTGCCATCCATATACGTGTACCTGTGAGGTGCCATCCATGTACATGTACCTGTGAGGTGCCATCCATGTACATGTACATGTACATGTACATGTACATGTACATGTACCTGTGAGGTGCCATCCATATGTACTGTGAGGTGCCATCCATATACATGTACCTGTGAAGTGTCATTTTAGAGGGAAGATGCAAACCTGCTTGCAGCAGTATGCTTCCTTTTTTTTTAATCAAGATATTCATTATACAACTAACATGTGAAAGTTTTAGCAAATAACATAACATTTTTCACAAGAAAATTGTGAAAATGCATTTAAAATAAGGGTGTGCATTTTCAGATATTTTTGGAGCCGGATACCCTAAATCAGGAAACATGCCTCCCACGGGCCTCCCACCCACGTTGCACAAATACATGTATGCCTCCCACCCACGGTGCACAAATACATGTATTGTAAATGGTAACAAAACTGACCTTTATAATACACAGGATCTTTACTGTGTCGTTTTTATTAAAGTAAAACCTCTTGTTGAAATATGTACCTGTATTGTATTTACTGAAAGTTATTTCTGAAATAAAACTGATCGCTGCAAAAATGTGTCTTTGATAACCCAAGTTACAAATGTACGATGTACAAAAGAAAGCCCCATTGATCACATGCACGCATGCAGCGGCCACCTGACCATCACACGTGACTGAGTCAGGAGACCATGTCACTGCACATGGTGTGTGCGTGATCAGAGCACTGGTTGGTTGTTCATGTTTACAAAACACGTGTTGAATTATGTCATTGGTCAAAGGCGATGTGGGCGGAACCCAATTGGGGAAAATAATTCATGTGCTTGCTCTTGCTGCGCCCTTGCCTTCTAAATAAGGATATCCCGTACGTCATCATGTTGGCTTTGGATTATGATTTTTTAGGACATGATTTTGGCCCTGATTTTGGCCGTAGGTGTAACTCTCAGGCCACCTCTGTTTTGTTTGTCGTAACTTGGCCACCCTTAGAAATCCCCGGACGGCGTCATTTCTGTGCGAGAGGGGGGAAAAATCTTTTCTGCAATGCTGCGGCCGTAGCCCACGTCGCGCTGTTACATTACCCAAACGTGCGTCCGCTGCCTGACGTGTTTCCTCACGTGGCACCGTCTGGCATATGTTTCATTCGCGTAATGCAGCACGTCATCCACTGCCATATCTCTGACATTGAACAGCCGCTTACGTCAGGTCCCTGTATTCTCATAACAAGCTATAAATTACCCAATCATGATCGCCATGCACTTGTTCCACTAATCCAATTACTGCAAACAATAGGCAAACATTCCCTCCTGCACTGCTGGTTTGATAAGTTGTTTGAAGCAGCCGCTGCCAGACCCTTTGCAGTCTTGACGATTCGATACAAGGTATCACAAACAGTTGGAGAAAAGTGTATGGGAAAATATCTGTAAAATACTACAGAGGCTTTATTGGAGTGTAATCTCTTGAATTAAAAGATAATTGTCTGTAAAAGTGTAAACATTACATTGTTCAAGAGTAACAGATTTCTGTTTGCTCCGCTCAAATGTTAAGTCCGAATTTTAAAAGGTCGTTTACGGGTAATTGGAACTGAAAAATGGAACCGGGTAATGACAGTTTTGATCGGGTATCCGGATACCCGGCATAGCCCTAATTTTAAAAATGCGTTCATTTTAAAGAGGAATTTAGTAAATAGTATACATGTACATACTCTTTCCTAAATTCTTGAAATTACAACACCTCAAATTGTAATATTGGAAACAAATTTCCTGAATCAACCATGCCATGCCATGCCACAAGCACCAGAAAGGTCAAAATATTCAAATTACATGACGGGTCAATACCAGTAAGCTAGTAGATAAAATATTACCCCCCAGGGGTAAAGTTACTCTAGCAGTCAAAACCAGTCTGTTGACTGTTTTTAACCAATGTGATAAATTGGTGGACAACTGCTTCAAAAGTAGCATGGTTTAATGCCATCATCAGTAAGTTTTACAGTGAACATTTTGCCATGGGTTTGTTTTTTTAATAACAGATCATATATCATTTTTTAAAGTTATGAATTCAAACATTGCAGTCATACTAAATCAGGTTATGTGTACATAAATCAATCAGTCAAACATTTATCTAAATTTGTCCACAAGTTTCTTGGAAAATATGGAAATAGTCTTGTTATTCTTATTTTCAAGCAGATCACTTGACAAGTACATTTTACAGAAGATTATCATACTGATTGATATATCATGGATGTTTAGCTATCTGCCTATGTTTACTGGTCCCTATTGAATTCTGGCACGCACATGGGGTTACTCAAGCAAATATCATCTCATACAATTCTGAATTCATTAACTGTGGCCTATTTAACGATCATAAGTCCACCTGTAGAAAAAGGCTAACTGACCGAATATATGGATCAATGAGGCAGGGTTGAATTCTTACACTACTCAAGGACATTCTATCAGTGTAACACACCAAGTAACCATCTCATACCTGGACTATTGATTATATTATTTAACTTAAAACATCTTTACTGTTATGCAGTTTCCTTTAAAATCAGTATTTGCTAATACTTCCCGAGGTATTAGAAATAGTGTAAATGTTGAAATAAAATTTGTTATAAATGACAACAATTAATTAAAGCAATCAAAGATATATGAAAAAGACATTTAACAAGAAACTGAGATTGAGAAGAGAAAATCATCACATATTTGAAACACTTGTTTTTGTTTCAAGTTTGGTTTGCCATACACTGAACTGAACACATTAGTAAGTTGTCTTAGTCTCTTTGCCAAATACAGAACTGAACACATAACTAAGTCATCTTAGTCTCTTTGCCAAATACAGAACTGAACACATACATGTAACTAAGTCGTCTTAGTCTCTTTGCCAAATACAGATCAATTTTGTTTCTATCTTGGTTGTATCCATTGATCTCAAGATGGCTTTCTGTCAAGTTGAGTAGCTGGATTTTTATAAATGTTGTGTTGTTTCAATGTAGTTTACTATAGACAAAGTAACATACATGTAAGACCTGCACTGATTAATTCAGACGACATACATTGTACAGTGGTTTATGATGTTCACATACCATGTAAATGGTGATATGTCACAACGTATCTAAACAAGAATATGTGACAGCTCGTATGTAACCAAAAATGTTCAAGCTTTTAAAAGAAATGGTTTTATTTTATAAATGTTTTGCATCACATATACAGATGCCTGATAAAAGGGGTGCCTGTGTACACTAAATACTAAATATGGTTTTAAACAAATTAAAATTTGGTAAAATGCACTGATTCCATGTATGTATTGGGTTCATATTTACATGCAAGAACTCAGACTAACATTCAAATAAATTGCCCATTATCGATCACAATTGTGAATTCTCATAATACTTAATAAGGAACTATTCTGTTCTCTTAATATTAAATCTCAGAAATAATCACTGTACACCGTACATGTAGTTTAACCATAGAAGTACATGTATACGTTACTTTAACAGTCATTGATTCACTGTACAAGTGGATTGATCCATCAATCATTTTACATGATCAAGCAAACAGATCCTTTGTGTCACAGAATCAGAGATTCAATTAATGTTAAGCTACAGCACGACATGAAATTGATATGAAATCTTTGTTGAATATATACCCACTATCCTGAGATACATATTTGCTTTTTTTGCGCAATTCTCACATTTCAAATACCCTCAGCTAACCACATCAAATAGCCTAGAAAGGTTCGTGTTGTAATTCATGTAGTTAGTAGTGAGTGGGCAGCATAATTCTAGACAAAGATAGAAACCAAAGATCTCAGTAAGCCTAAGGGTTGAAATTGTCAGTTAGCGATGGTACAATGTAAATGGATCATACATAAGAGATACTCAAGTGTACATGCATGTTACTGGAACATACATGGTACCATGCTTTTTTCAGTTATCAGACAACAAATATTTCTTTCTCTGTATTCATATATGTGTTGTGTATGGTCCAATGTTAAAATTTGTTTAGTTCATCCTTAATTAACCCTCCTATTCTCAAAACCATTCCTTTTTCATAGGGCTTTGAGGGATCGAACTATACAAGCATTTTAATCAAGCTTTGATTTAAAATGTAAAGGGAACTTACAATGTTACAATGTTTGGGGGCTATGTGCAATCTACAGTTCAAGAAAATAAACTCCTTTATGGGCAATATTTTCTCCAAATGTGGGTGCTGCATTAATATGTTATGGTGTGACATCACTGTGCACAATGCACATTTAGATTTATCACAACTTACATACTCTGCTTTAAAGTCATGAGTATCGACTCTGTGGAGGAGGAATGATGTAACTCAACCCCCATGTCCTCAGCTTGCTCATTTGTTTTTAAGTCTCAAGTATCGACTTTGTAGAATGGGGGTGATGTACCAGTACTACCATGTCCTTAGCTTTCACATTTGTTTTAAAGTCATGAGTATCGACTTTGTTGCGGGGCATTGTACCAGAACCACCATGTCTTTAGCTTGCTCATTTGTTTTAAAGTCACGAATATCGACTTTGTGGCAGGGGTTCATGTTCTTTCTTTACCATGACCACAGGCAAAATTGTTCTTCCTCTGGTTTTCAGCCGAGTATTATCAAATAAATTACGTCTTGCTAATTTCCAGTGAAGTTATTTCTACCTGATATGATTTAAGAGATGTATGCTTCATGCTGTTTGGATTCACCATTTCAAATTTTAATTGATTTGAAAAATGTTTATTCTTCTAGGGTAAAAGCAAGCATTAACTTTGATTCATAAATGTTTAGACAATCTGATTGGACAAAACGTAATCATGTGGGGGTCTGTTAACGGATGGTAAAGACATAGCTTATCAAAATCCGAGCAACAGGTACAAGCCGTACATATATGTGTATTGTGTGTCCCCAAAATGTGATTTTGCCCTTTTCTACTATTTTTTTTTTACATTTTGAAAAGGAAATCAATACAGGCATTTATGAATGGGAATAAAAGTTTGATATTTGGTCTTTACTGCAGGTTAATGATCTGTTTTGTGATTGGTCCTTATCGCCCGTGACCACGCCCAAAACTGGTCATTAACCTGCGGTAAAGACTGCGCTACAAACTTTCATTCCCTTAATAAGTCACTGAAAAAAATCATCAACGCACCTTGGAAGAATTTTTAATTAATAATTTTACCCCAAAAAAATAAAATACATGTACCATACACTGCCAGCATGAAAGACAAAGTTTGAAAAATAACTTTTTAATCATATTACAATAACAAAATCAAATTGTTTTCAAAAGCATCAAATCTTTGGAAATTCTGGAAATTCTTCCACTGAAAAAAAAAATTTGAGAATTCATTTACTAAATTGTTTTGAAGCAAACATGAACAATATAAATATATTCAAGATTGATGGTAATTTAAAAATCAATACAGTTGAAATATTTTCTTTGAAACATCACAGAGCAAGGCTACATGCATACTTTGTGCAGCAAGTTTACATTACTCCAATCTACCCCACCCACCCTAACACTCACAGCCGAGTTAACATTACTCCAATCTACCCCACCCACCCTAACACTCACTGCCGAGTTAACATTACTCCAATCTACCCCACCCACCCTAACACTCACAGCCGAGTTAACATTACTCCAATCTACCCCACCCACCCTAACACTCACAGCCGAGTTAACATTACTCCAATCTACCCCACCCACCCTAACACTCACAGCCGAGTTAACATTACTCCAATCTACCCCACCCACCCTAACACTCACAGCCGAGTTTACATTACTCCAATCTACCCCACCCACCCTAACACTCACAGCCGAGTTTACATTACTCCAATCTACCCCACCCACACTAACACTCACAGCCGAGTTTACATTACTCCAATCTACCCCACCCACCCTAACACTCACAGCCGAGTTAACATTACTCCAATCTACCCCACCCACCCTAACACTCACTGCCGAGTTAACATTACTCCAATCTACCCCACCCACCCTAACACTCACTGCCGAGTTAACATTACTCCAATCTACCCCACCCACCCTAACACTCACTGCCGAGTTAACATTACTCCAATCTACCCCACCCACCCTAACACACTGCCGAGTTAACATTACTCCAACCTATCCCACCCACCCTCACTCACACCCGAGTTTAGGGGTGTGCGTTTTTGGAAAAAATTTTAACCGAATACCCGAAATCAGGAAACTTTGGATACCCGTTTTCATTTTTGTTGAATACATGTCTCCGGTGGTGCACAAATACATGTTCTGTAAATGGTAACAAAATTGACCTTGATAATACAGAGGATACCATACTTAAATTGATCTTTTCTTTACTGTGTTTTTATTAAAGTAAACAATTAGGCAAACATTCCCTCCTGTGCTGCTGGTTTGATAAGTTGCTTGAAGCAGCCACTGCCAGGCCCTTTGCAGCCTTAACGATTCGATACAATGTATCACAAACAGTTGGAGAAAAGTGTCCATAAAATACTGCAAAGGCTTTATTGGAGTGTAATCTCTTGAATAAAAGATAATTGTCTGTAAAAGTGCAAATATTACATTGTTCAAGAGTGACAGATTTCTGTTCACTCCACTCAAATGTTAAGTCCGAATTTTAAAACGTCATTTACTGGTAATTGGAACCGAAAAACAGAACCGGGTAATGACATTTTCGGTCGGGTATCCGGATACCAAGCACAGCCCTAGCCGAGTTTACATTACTCCAACCTACCCCCCCCCCCCACCCTCACTCACAGCCGAGGTATCTTTCAACATACTTTCAAGCTCCTATTCCAATACAATTATGAAATTATATAAGAGAAGAATATATCACATGTTTGTTACTTTACTTTACAGTAGAAATTAAAACATTGAGCCATCAATGCAAGCTGTATCCACTCTCATGCCAATAGTAACTAGTATTGATTTCATTTCAAGTAAAGAAACTAACAAACCATAGGAAACCAAGTCTAAATGTACATGTAACATTACTTACCCCTACCCCTGCAACAATACAAATGTGATGTTAACTTGTATTTAAATTTAAGTAGCATTTGATGAGACATGTATGTAGTAGGCTTTGTAGTAACAGACATGGAATTATCTCATCTATCTCTCAGCATCAGCATCTAAGAAGTACCCATGTCTTTATGGTATATGATTACACCAAGTAATGTAGGATACACCTAAAGGAATCACCTTCACCAAGTTATACATGTAATATAATCCATGATATTGCCATGTTATTTGTATGGTAGCGCTGGAATGTACAATGTAAGTTGCTGGTGCATTCCATAGTTCAAAGGCATGACAGATGTAAAGTAAATGAGACAATCATAAGATGAACAGACAAAATCTAGACATGGAGGAAATGATTCCAACAGAGCGACACAGGGAGGTATTAGAATACTCACAGGGGGTACATGAACGACATGCTTCAAATGAATCACTCTACATTTCATACACAGGAAATTAACTATTATTATGTAGCATGATTTAAACATTTCTGTAATAATGCTCACAAAATGTAAATGACATTTAGCCAAGTGAGTAATGATGCCATTCAACTTGTCCATTTATACACAAGTTGAAGAAATAATAGTTTTAAATTTTAAAACTATATGGTATGATATATTATAAAATATTGCATCACCTTTATAATTTTCTATAAAAAAAACATATTTGATCCAAGTTTCATATGAAACGTTTTGAACTAGTACACTTAAGCTTGGGCTATATTGATTTTTTCCATCCATGATAATTCATCAAACATATATCGCAATTTTCGACTAGTTTTTCATTTGCGCACGATTGCTTTTGAGCCGACAACCACAGGTATGCATTCAATTCTCAACACTTAATCTGTCTGAATAGATTTCTTTGAGTGGCAGTGGATTAAGAGAAACAACCAAGTTCTGGGTGTGGACCCTGTATGACGTCTCCTTTGTGATCTGACAGTCGGCTAACCACTGAAGTAGTTCGCTTTTGTTTCTCACTTCTGAAAGCTTGAAAAGACTGGCCTAATTTTTGTTTCCATGGAATTTCTGAATCAACTCACAATTGTGTTTTCGATATCATAATCAAACAAAAAAGGTATCGCGATATTCTATATTATCGTATTATTACCCAAGCTTAAGTACACTCTAGTAATCATCAGTGATCAGGAGAATTCCAGAAGATGAGTGGGCTTAAGTACTGCTGGCATGTGGTTACTGTCACAGGGATTATAGCAATAAAATGTACATGTTACTACATACATGTATGTACATCATTTACATCTACATATTGCTTTATCAATTCAATTAGTTTGTTTTAACAAAAGAAAATTGTCAGTTCTTATCACATGTAAATAAACTACTCTAAATGCAATTGTTGTATTTCATTTCAACTTTATTAGTATCCTTGGTATAATTATTCATATTTCATCTAAATTAATCAAACAACATTTGTTTTCTTTGGGAGGATATTTTATGTCAAAGATTATGAGTTTCCCTTTGCAAGTTAAACAAATTTTATATTCAGTTGCCATTTATATTCAATTTCAACTGAGTGTACATGATCTTACATGATTGTACATGTATTTTGTAATTACAGCTTGGGGAGCTAACCTGGATAGTAATATTCTTGACATTGTATTTGGAGGACACCAATTATTGTTGTAATGTTTTATTAAGCAGCAGGTGATTTGAGTAGAGCCATGGCCATGATTTGAAATTGTCCGATATAACATTGATTACTCTCTACCATCATGACTACACTGTGTTTATGTTCAACATATCTACACAGTCGGCAATAATCAAGGATAAAACATGTGCTTCTATGAATATTTAGGAAATAACAAACTAACACTATGCACATTGGTAAAACTATAAAATGTGTATTACACGTTCATATGTACATTGACAGTTACATGTAGCACATTAAAACAATAATCAATAAATATAAGATGATATTCTGGAACATTGAAATTTATGAGTTGGTTCATGCATGAAGCATATGTCCATGCATAAATGTACATTGTTAATTGAACTCAGATATAATGGCCACAATTTGGTTAAATGATATTTTATTTGAATGTGTAATAGTTAACCTACATGTCATTCACTTTAACCATATTTGTCAGGAGTCAAATATGAAGTGAAATCTGTTATAATCATTTCATTCAAAAGTGTATTGCAGACATGAAATTAAATCTTTTTCTTCATCTTCATGATAAAGGAAAGGTACAATGTTATTAATCACAGAAATGAATGTTATTTAAAAACTTACTAGGTGTTAAGTTGGTATACATGTACCAATCATCATATTAAACCAACAATTACGTCTTAGAGAAAACAGCAATTATAATGTTAAATTTACAACAAGTTGCCAGCTAGCAACCTTGTGTAAAATATACAAAGCATATCAACTAACAGTATGTCATTGTTTTCTCAACAATGTGAGTACCTATTGTGATTACACTTGCACAGGTTAGTTTTATGATACATTTTTAAAAAATCAAGAAATAACAGAGTTGTAATAAATGTAGGTTATCAAATACCAATGTTATATGATAGGTTATACCTTCCTGTTAATATAATAAAAGCTATTTTCAGATTTGAAACAGGGACAATCAAGAAGCTGAAGGTCTCTAACAGAAGAAATTTATGGAGTATGCAACCAAAAATAGAAAAAAATATCAAAAATAGTGAAAATATCAGTAATTGTTTAAGGCTGTGCATCAAATGCTAACAAGTTCACATCATAAGAACGTGATTATTGTAACTATGACACAGAAATACAATTTATAAAACTTGTGTGTGCATCTGGCCTATCCAGACTGGAATAACCAACGATACTGGGACAGTTCCAATATGGTTGGCAACTCTCCCCACAATTTTAAGTAGTATTAAGATCATCCAGGATTAGAGTTTATGAAATATCAAAATTGCCTACGATGTTTGTACCATATGGCGTGGAAATGTCAATTGATGATGGCACTAAATTTCAACAATGACCTTGTGCATACTTGTACTACATGTGCATATCCCATGAACATTTGGCACACTACACTGATCATATACAGGTACAGGTATGTAGCAATCTCGAGCCCTTTTCACACGACCTAAAAAAACATAGATTCCTTGCGACGAATTTTAAGAGCTTATTATTGTTGGTCTATCCGATATGTTCATCAAAAATTGCCACACACAAAACTGTGCCGACATAAAAACGTGGTTAACCCTAAACCTTCCCAAATCCTCCAAAATCCTCTTTGCCAAAGTGAAGGATTTTGAAGGATTGAGGTTATGTGGAAATTGCAATGGTGAAGGATTTTGAAGGATTGAGGGCAGATGTGATTATTTCCTTGGTGGATTATGGAGGATTGAGGTTATCAGGCTATATTTGACACTGGATGAAAATGGAGGATTGAGGTTACATGGTACATGTTGGTCTGTCCAAAAATGATTTTGGAGGATTGAGATTATTAGGCATACTTGCCTTTCTTCCTCCATGGTACATGTACAACCATGTTTGTTGTAGTGATTGCAAGGTCAGTGCTTCCATGGCCCTGGGCCATGTACATGTACATGTATCACCTGTGTGCATACATGTCATCTGCATACAATGGTCGTTGTGCTTGCTTTACTACTGAAAGATTTTGGAGGATTCAGGTTATGTGTAAGCAAATGGGCCTAGAGAGTTAGGAAGGATTCAGGTTCGTGTGTAAGCTTTAAAAGAACTGACATTAACATTTCGGAGTTATGAGTAACCATATCTAGGGTACTAACATCGAAAACATGAGTTAAAATGGACAATTGTTTGAGCTACACGTACATGTACGAGTAGAAAAATGTAGAGCGATTATCTCGGCTACTAATAACAAAAACATGAGTGAAAAAGGATGACAATTGTTTGATATACATCGAAAAATGTAGAGCGATCGTGAAGGACCGATGTTGTGTTAACACACATGCGTTATCTCGGCCACCCACCGCTGCGCATGCGCTAGTTGTCAACACAGCACATACAGTGCAGTACATGCAGTCAATCGCGCACGATGGGTCTTCACGCATGTGCTGTACGACCGCTTTCGCATAGGACGTCAGTCAATAAACAACGGATCGTTTCACACAAGGAGTGTACTTGGTTCCATGAGAAAAATTCCGCTAGCATAAGATTTTGTTGTAGGTCGGGACCGCCGACAAAATATCTCAATGTTTGAGAAAATTTTGCAAGGAATGTAGGACATCTCAAACACTGGTGTCCTTTCACACGAAGCTCATTTTGTAATACTTCTCAAACATTGAGAAAATTTCTCAATGAATGTTAGTTTTTTTTCGTCGTGTGAAAAGGGCATTGTACACTTTGTTGCAGTTGATTACGATCTAGAAAACACTTATTCAGTTATTATATTTAAAACAGCATTCTGCCAGCATCACCAACAAAGTTTTAAATATACAGATGTGCAGTTACAAAAACACCATTTATGTATTGCCATTGTACATGTGTACAACAGTATTTTCTGCAATGTTTCTTTCACACATACATAGAATGGTACCTCTATCATATACCGTTTTATACAAATCTAGATCCTTTATTGAAAGACTTACCCATTTCTCAAATGCACTCTCCAGATCAAATCCATTGGGTATCTCCCTACGATGCTGTCTCAGCATTCTATCAAAAGCCATCTCAGACGAGTAAAAACTGCTTCCCACAACCATCAAGAATTAATACTCACACACACTCTCTCAAGACAATACTGATGAGGCTTAATTCAGTCAAGTAATGACTACCTGATTTCTACATCCAGGATGTACGTTAAGTGTTACCAGTCACTGACTTATTAGGAAGATTGTTCACGCCTTACTGGGAGACAGTGATGACAGTCTTGAGGACAATGACACATGACAACTAGTCACATTGGCACTGGTCATACATGAAAGTCCATAAAAGAGGTGGCTGTACATATCTGATAATGTCATGTACTTCCACTAGTCATTAGTACAGCTATCTCATGATGCAATGTCTGCAGTCACCTCCATGTTTAAATGCTATGCAATTATTAATCCTTACATCTTATCTGCAAGGGTTAATAAAATGATTACTTGTAGACTCTGCTGATAACTTTCATATGCAACCCATGCGAAAACAAATGTAGTGTCAATAAACGGGTGTGAACACAGTTGTAAAATTGTGCAAGAGAGCCAATCATTCGATTTAGAAGTTGCAAACAAAATAAATGAATTTTTTGTTTTAAGAAGTCCAGCTAATAGAGACTGAAGGCAAACATGAGTACACTGCTAAGCCTATGATTATTTCAAGAGTTGTATAATTAGCAAAGTATGTGCTGAATAAACAAAAATACTGCAGAAATCAACTTGACGTTGGTAGATGCACAAACACTTTATGCTGATGTGGAAGGTAATCATGAAAGATACTATCTTTAGTATCGGTTCTTCACTGATCTATCGTTTGCATCGGTTCTTCACTGATCTATCGTTAGCATCGGTTCTTCACTGATCTATCTTTAGTATCGGTTCTTCACTGATCTATCGTTAGCATCGGTTCTTCACTGATCTATTGTTAGCATCGGTTCTTCACTGATCTATCGTTAGCATCGGTTCTTCACTGCTCTATCGTTACCATCGGTTTTTCACTGATCTATCTTTAGCATCGGTTCTTCACTGATCTATCGTTAGCATCGGTTCTTCACTGATCTATCGTTAGCATCGGTTCTTCACTGATCTATCGTTAGCATCGGTTCTTCACTGATCTATCGTTACCATCGGTTCTTCACTGATCTATCTTTAGCATCAGTTCTTCACTGATCTATCATTACCATCGGTTCTTCATCGGTTGTTAGTGATATAAATAGAAGCCAAACAATAACAATACTCAATGACGCACAATTTTATCCATTCTCAGTAGTCACTCTGCATCCAATCATGGCTGCTAGTGTGTTGACACATGCTCTCTCCTTACGTCAATACGAATGATATTTTTGAATAAAAGAAACACAAGCCAATCATTACATGTACAATGTATGTATGTACAAGTAATGAAGTCTTTCAAATAGACCAGAAAACAGATAGTTGAAGCCACTATCTCAGTTTGGTCAAGTTCATTAACACTAACATAGTATTAGGAGCTGAGGTAACAAATGAAAACTAACAAGTTCAATGTATAACGCATGTGAACTAGTAACAATGTTGTCTATTACAGCACAACACCACAAACTGTACTTGTAGTACACATCTCTCATCTCTCTTGAGTACAAGAATTTGATGGTAAATGTCATGATATAAGTTCAGCTTGTGTTTTCCTGAACGTCACAAACCCTAGATAAAACGATGTAAGCACCTTCACTGCACGCATCTCAAGTCATGTTAGTATATGCAATATCATGCACGCTTGAGCAAGAATCATTAAATCAAATAGTAACCACATCCATAACTATCTTGAGTAATACCTTATGATACATGTAGACATTATATATAAAAGCAGTTCAAGTGATAAACTCTACAAGGTGAATCATGTAACTGCATATATACACATATCACACGTAAACACATCAACATGTGCTTGGTACATTAGATATACAAAGCATTATGGGAAATCTGGCTACTCGTTAGCTATTGGGCAATTGAGGGATGTCCCTGATCAAGAATCTGCCATATGATATGCCCTCAGGGACTGTGCAGCTGGAATGATCCATTGTGTATGAGGGGTAATAATTAAGTATGGTGGACAGCTTGCCAATTAGTAACCGTTATTGATCATGTGTTATACATAATATGGCCATGGAGGTATCTCACACCTCATACTGCACTAGTACATTTCAATATAATAATCAAATGGGACTGTGATTTTAAAGAATATAAAATGGGAGTGTGATTTTTTAAAGAATTCATGGTACATTATTCAAGTGGATCAACATTACACAGAGATGGGTTATTTCAATAAACTGCTAAGCTTCAAAAGCCACTATGCTAAACAAGAAAACACAGTTAATATGTACACATGTACATGTACATGACAATAAGATAATGAGCATTTTAAATGTATGTATTATATTCCAATTGAAGCTAGCAAACTCTAGCAAATCAGCTTAAACATATGAAATGTGTTCATTAGGATTTTATTTTAAATGTTATTTTACCAGATAACCACTTATGTAAAACTCACTCATTAAATTATTTTACTGCCCTCTGTAAATATAACTTAAAATATATCAGTTAAGAAGGAAAATCAATCCAAAGCATTTAGAGATGAACTATCAGACTGAATCCCACAAATGTACATGTTGATGTGAGTGGGATCTGAACAGCAGTAGTAGGCAAGTACTATCATGCTAAAACCCACATGCTCATGCATGTAATGAACACCAACTCTGCATATTGACCTTAGTGGGATATAAAACATATACATGTACATTTTGATTACTTTGCTCCATATATCTTTAACGATGTATACATGTGTAGACACAGTATACAATTGATTAGCAATAATTGACAGGTACAAAGTCTATTGTATGTAAACGAGCAGTCCTCTATGACATGCTCATTTGAATAACAATGAAATTATCTTGAAAGACAATCAAATCTGAAAGGAATCTATCATTTTACAAATAGCATACTCTTAGGAAAGTGTCTGTATGCCTGCAAATATTCAATGGTTCAAATAAAACAAATTATTAATAAAACAAAAATTCATAAAACATTTAGTGAAATTTGTTTCATTTGTGTAATTCATCCGACTCAGGAAATGATGCACTTACCTTAAACAACTCTATAGCATAGTACTGGTTGCATAAACTTGTCTATCATATGAAAATTGTATGATTTACTGAACAAGTATTCCAGGATAAACATGACCTAATTGTGAATATGTATTGTTCTATGCTGTCTGTGAAAACAAAAACATGTGAATGTTTTGCGTTTTCATTGATTCTTAAAAGAGCTATGGATCCTCAAAATATTCCTTATAGGGACTACTTAATTATTTACAGTAGCGAAAAAAAATTGCTGATGATATGAAACATTAATAATATGGTTATTTGATCAAATGTCAATATTATTTTTGTATATTTTGAAGTTTCAAAGTCCTTTATTGCAAAAATGATAACCACCTTTTATTTTACTGGTCTTACAAGATTATTAATTACAAATTTTAAGAGCTTCAACAAATGAGACAATATTATTATAAAACTGTAAAAAAAAATATTTCGAAACATCTGTAATAGATAAAGCAAGACTGAAATTTTTTTCTCCTTGGGTAGATTTTCTGAGCCCCATTAACTTTCACAGTTTGGGTTTCCTCAATAAATTATATTAATAGAAATATGTTGATGACCGCAATTCTGTGCATCATAAACATCTGCTCTCCATATATTCATGTGTATGATCATGCTTTGATTCAGCATTTTACAAGAAATTCCTTCACTGAAACAAAATATAACATCAAACTAATTTCATTTGTAAGTTATACATCCAGCTAATTATAAAGCCTACAAATAATACATAAATGGTCTTTATTTACTGTATCACTTAACTGATTCTGCCTGTAATATTTACCAAGCTTTTAACAACCTTGTTTCATAAAAATAGCATAAACATGGTAGTTATAAATCATTGTCATATCCCTTTTAAAAATGTAATAGTGACTCTCTAGAGACAAACTAATAACATATCCCTTACCTAACATACACTTTCACACAATATTGTCTACATGTACATTGTAATTCCAGGAGAAATGTGTAATCAATTAAAGAAATGTTGTCTATTTATACTGTATCACAGGCTATCAGTGATGAAATTTACATTTAAACATTATTTAAACACACGTATGTACTCATTCCACAATTCAACGTTTGAGATGGACCATAACAAATAATGGTATTCCAGAATTCCAGAAAATTTACATCCCTGAGGCTAAATATTGCTTCCATTGGTAATTTCCAACCATCTTGTGTTTTCCTTTTGCAGGTTTATCAGTGAAAGTGTATAGCGCCCTCTGCTGGTAATTTCCAACCATCTCGTGTTTTCCTTTTAAGGGGGTTAATACATGACAATGTATTGCAGGTTTATCAGTGAAAGTGTATAGCGCCCTCTGCTGGTAATTTCCAACCATCTTGTGTTTTCCTTCTAAGGGGGTTAATACATGACAATGTATTGCAGGTTTATCAGTGAAAGTGTATAGCGCCCTCTGCTGGTAATTTCCAACCAACTTGTGTTTTCCTTTTAAGGGGGTTAATACATGACATTGTATTGTAGGTTTATCAGTGAAAGTGTATAGCGCCCTCTGCTGGTAATTTCCAACCATCTTGTGTTTTCCTTCTAAGGGGGTTAATACATTACATTGTATAGGTTTATCAGTGAAAGTGTATAGCGCCCTCTGTTAGTAATTTTCAACAATCTTGTGTTTTCCTTTTAAGGGGATTGTGAAAGTGTATAGTGCCCTCTGTTGGTAATTTCCAACCATCTTAGGTTTTCCTTTTAATTTTTGTCAAATTGACCTATTGAAGACATAACAGTTAGTTTCCTGCTTGATCCAACTTGAATATTGTGTCACACTGAGTTGATGTATCCACCCAATGTCACATATCAGTACTGTTACATACATAAGGGGTGTGATTTGACAAAAGTAAAAAATCCTGAAAAATGGGTAGCAGGCCTGGGTCTCCCTTTGGTCTCGAGGACAAAGCCCCCTGAACCTCCTGGATGTTTAATTTAGGAGGCTTTACAGACTTTCCACATCCCCACAAACAAGAAACTAGAGATTTGGAAAAAGTCCTGAAATCAGGAAAAATCCTGAGAAATCACAGGCCAGATATACGCATCCCGGCGGTCACTTGAACAGCGCGTCAGATATACGCATCCCGGCGGTCACTTGAACAGCGCGTCAGATATACGCATCCCGGCGGTCACTTGAACAGCGCGTCAGATATACGCATCCCGGCGGTCAATTGAACAGCGCGTCAGATATACGCATC
The DNA here is from genome assembly GCA_029582265.1 of Zoroaster sp. YZ-2022. Classification (NCBI taxonomy): domain Eukaryota; kingdom Metazoa; phylum Echinodermata; class Asteroidea; order Forcipulatida; family Zoroasteridae; genus Zoroaster; species Zoroaster sp. YZ-2022. Next base: position 17,739,250 of record CM055829.1, on the reverse strand, counting down.
CCGGCGGTCAATTGAACAGCGCGTCAGATATACGCATCCCGGCGGTCAATTGAACAGCGCGTCAGATATACGCATCCCGGCGGTCAATTGAACAGCGCGTCAGATATACGCATCGCATCGGCGGTCAATTGAACAGCGCGTCAGATATACGCATCCCGGCGGTCAATTGAACAGTGCGTCAGATATACGCATCCCGGCGGTCAATTGAACAGTGCGTCAGATATACGCATCCCGGCGGTCAATTGAACAGTGCGTCAGATATACGCATCCCGGCGGTCAATTGAACAGTGCGTCAGATATACGCATCCCGGCGGTTAATTGAACAGTGTCAGATATACGCATCCCGGCGGTTAATTGAACAGTGTGTCAGATATACGCATCCCGGCGGTTAATTGAACAGTGTGTCAGATATACGCATCCCGGCGGTTAATTGAACAGTGTGTCAGATATACGCATCCCGGCGGTTAATTGAACAGTGTGTCAGATATACGCATCCTGGTGGTTAATTGAACAGTGTGTCAGTGTCACATAAACATGTCACATAAACAAAATGTACTCACAATACTAATCCCCAGTTATTAGACTGGTAATCAAAGAAAACTATTCTATGTCTATTCTAGTTCAATACTCTTAGGATATTGCTGTGGACATATTACAGAAAGAATAAATGTCAGAAGAAAAGGAACTTACATTAAGGAGAGAATGAAGTTGATTGTCTTCAAAGATGCCATGAAGGAAGTCCAAGTCTTTCTCATCACAATCTGTCAAACATTGAATCTCCTCCAAGCTATCTAAAACCTGGGCAACAGCACCTACAACAAGCAATAAGACAATCTCAATGAAATGCCACATCATGAAATTACATACAAAATTAACATGAGATTAGAGATTGCAGTGCCAACAGCTGTCAACAGAGGGCCTAAGATCCCAGACTGGTTTAGAATCAGTAGTTCAATACCAGCTCAGTATAGTAATTATATGTTTATTTCAAATGGTTGGAATGTATGCTTAATATCCTTGAAGGGAACGTACAACATTGTCATTTGGAAATGTACAAATGTTCATTAATTTCAATCATTTAGTTTTCAATAAATATATCATTAAGGAACATTTCATCATAATTAATAGGTGATCATGTTTTTGAGAAATGACAAATTGTTACAAGTTTTTTTTATATTTTAATGTTTTACAGTTGCAGGACAGCAACTTTTTTAAATTCAACATAACAATTATTTTATTCTGTAAGATGAAAAGCACTTCAGATGAAAACATTTCTCAGGATAATTGATACATAAATCAACTTTATACCAAGTGAGTTTTAGTTAAGTTTGTTAATTTGATAATCTAGTAATAACCAAATGTTCTATCTTCCCTTTAACACAATATTTGTCCATCTTATCTGTCCAAGTCCATCTTACATTTAAGAACTTGATTTTCTTGATAGATGCTAAATTAAGGTACCACTGCTCATTTACTTCAGCTCATTGAATAATACGAATCTTATCGTTCTTGATTTCTTTTGGGTACACCATGTAATGATCTCTTTTTGGAAAAAGTGATGGCTCTGAGAAGAGCTGGTTGGTTTGTTCTCAATGTTTCTACTAGTCTGCTCCAGTCTCTTATCTTTGTCAATCATTTGAAAGCTATGCCTATATCATTCTAAATTAGCCATACGAACAATCATCAGCCAATCAGTGCTCAGAATGTCCAATGTATTAATAAATGTTCATTCCAATCCAGGAATATAAATCTACAGTATTATTTTATACATTTGGGAGTAAAAAAAAAAAAAAAAAATCTACAGTCCTATTTCACTAATGATGCTATGTTCAAATTGAAATCAAGTCTTAGAGACCAATGAATTCTTACCTGATGATGTTGGATCTTCATCAGCAAAATCTGTAATGTGTTTGGTATTTGGATCACTGTAGAAACTTGTGAACTTAGAACTTGCTACAGCAGCTAGAACAGCACCCTGTAAGGATACAGATTGTCAATCAAATATTGTCAGATATTGAAACAATTAAATCAATCATGAATGTCAAACTGTAATTCAGAAACAAGCTGGCTATTTTGTGTGAGTTTGGGGAAAGTTGCCAAACAATCCAAGATAGCATATGTAGCATGACAACAGTAAGATACATTGATGACCGTTTGATAGCAAACATTGATGACCGTTTGATAGCAAACATTGATGACTGTTTGATAGCAAACATTGATGACTGTATGATGATACATAACCAACATGCCATCACTCCATACACAGGAGTGAATCTTTCTCAGATGCAAGTGAAATAGAAAGGTTGCTTATAAAGTCATGTGGTACCACAGATTGATGTAAGATGCATCAAAATGAATGAACATCCATACAGTACCTTGAGTTTACGACGAGCGTTGAATCTTTTCAGTTCTTCAACAGATTCCTGTAGGTGTACCTTAGGAGTGACACGATCCCTATCCTGAATAACAAATAAAATATCAATCAGACTGATTATATAGATCATGTCAACTTTTCCATCTACAAGTAATTATATTGGCAACTACTGATTAACATTTGAGTATAAGTCTACATCTGTTGAAGGTGTAATAAATAATGACAAGTAATTATCAGAAATACTTAAGATGTGTTAGACTTAGATAAGCATCTTGAGAGCATCTTGATAGCATCTTGGTAGCATCTTGATAGCATCTTATACAAGCAGGACCTTGCAGGTTAAGTAAGGCAAGATTGTGTTTGGAATAACATTACAGTAATATTCTCAAATACATTATTAATACTCCTTTCGAAGGTACTTATACTAGCAAAGATATCTAATTGCCAAGAATTATCATATTCATTGGTCTTCAACACATATCCTATATCCCTGTCAGATCCCTGTAGAGTGCACAGTCTATGGTCACTCTATCAATATAAATGATTTATATATTCTGGTCATGGAGACAATATAAATAATTCTTATCTATCGAGACCTATCATAATAGCTCCTAGTCACTGGAGCCAGTATAAATCATTTCTGGTCATTGAGTCAATATAAATACCTGTTCTTAATCTTCTTAGTTCCTGGCAGCATATGACCCATAAAATGTATTTCTGTACTAAGCTCTTTATATATAACCACATGTTTACCCTGGTTCCCTACCCTGGTTCCCTACCCTGGTTCCCTACCCTGGTTCCCTACCCTGGTTCCCTACCCTGGTTCCCTACCCTGGTTCCCTACCCTGGTTTCCTACCCTGGTTCCCTACCCTGGTTCCCTACCCTGGTTTCCTACCCTGGTTCCCTACCCTGGTTTTATGGATGTTAATCTTTGCACCATGCCCATGACAATTCTTATATTGAAACAATCTCTTCACAAAAACACGTCTATTGGTGAATTCTTCAAAATTTAATTTCTTATTCATCATAATAATAATAATAATAATAATAATGTGTGGATTTATATAGCGCACGTATCCACCAACTAAGTGGTGCTCAAGGCGCATTATATTATTATCCCTGCTCATAAGGCTCATAAGGCTCATAAATCATTCCTGAAACCATCTCAGCTCCCTGGGGAGTATACAGCTCAATTGCTGCCATTTCTAGCGCATATAGAGCAAACCAACTCTCCCTTCACAGGTACCCATTTAACCCCTGGGTGGAGAGAAGCAATTATGATTAAGTGTCTTGCTCAAGGACACAAGTGTCACGGCCGTGATTCGAACCCACATTATGTTGCTAACACCAGAACTTGAATCCGGTAAGCTAGACCGCTCGGCCACGACACCCCATGTTAAAAAGTTATGAAAATGTACTCTTTCACAAGGGTGTCTGTAATGGACATAATATTGTCAGTTTGACAGATGTAGGCAGTTAGTCTCCTAAGAAAAGTCTAGTGTATATATATTTTATGATTGTGTTTACTTACAATGAGCCATGGATGTGAGAGAGCTTCTTCTACTGTTATTCGTTCTCTTGGATCCACACGAAGCATGCGTCGTATCAGATCCTTGGCTGGTTCAGAGATGTGATCCCATTGCCTTGGCTTCATCTAAAATGCACAATAGATACAAATAATTTTCACTAAAAACAAAACATTTAAAACCCACACCATAATTCGTCACAGTTTTCACAAAGTGACATATTCGTCCATGTAGTGGTAAAATCGTGTTGCGAGATATAAGTGATTGAAGTTGGTAACATTTTAAAATCGTGGTTTTGATGTCATTTTAATCCCGAAGATCATTAATTTTTACTTTGTTAGAAAGCTGAAATCTCAAATGACATGTAACTGTATTCGTTTTGTAGAGCAACATAACTATAAACAAGTAACATGCTTATAAACCAAACCATGTACACGCTGTTGTCAAGTTGTCACAAAGTGTCATTTCCCGTGCATTAGTATAGGGACACGCGTCAACTTCGTGGAACACACGTGTGGCATGACCGTTTGACACTTCGTGAAAACTTAAAAATATGCCGATCACATAAAATACATGCAGTAATACATGCACAAGGCTGCAATCGGTCACTTTGTGAAAACTTAAAACGACAGTTGACTTCAATTTTACAAAACTTCATTACTTTAATTAGAAAACTAGAGAGTTTTGAGGATTAAAACTTGGCAAAATGAAAGATAACAGTATTTACTAAACTCATTTTCAAAAAAAAAAGAAGATTTTTTAGCAATCCGTCACTTTGTAAAAACTGTGACAAATTATCCTAAACAGACTAACTGAATTCTGTTTAATAATCTCCCAGTGAATGTTTCAGCTCAATGATGTCACCTTTCTGTGAAATGATCCAAATTTATCAAAATTCAGACCACACCTTCTATACCAGCAGATGAAGAGATATGTGATCTTTTTTCATAAAATAAGAATCTAAGACACAGATATTGTATCAATAATACCTTTATACCAAATCAACTTTCAGGTAATTCTTAGATCAGTGAAAAGTTTCAAAAAATAATAAACACACACTGAGCCTTCAAAAGACTTAAAATATTAAGACACAGACTGATGTTAATGTTAAACTGTATATTATTGAGTATCTAAGGTATACTTACATAGTATCTACCTTTGACTATCATATCAAATAGATGCTCTTTGGTTCCAAAGAATGGCAGTGACCCACTGAGAAGAATAAAGGTCATGACCCCACAACCCCAGATGTCAATTGGTTTGCCATAAGGTTCTCGTTTCACTACCTCAGGAGCCATGAAGTGAGGTGTACCAATGCGACCTACAAGACAACAACCACAATTTCACCATCAAAACAAGGGTACATTTAGCTAATTTATGTTACATAGTCTGTATTTGATCATCTTGCCTGTGTACATGACGGTGTCATGTACCATTAACTCATGGGGTATAATTAGCTTGGTTTATAACCTTGATCTATTATCCCGGGTTCAAATACCCCATGCACCAACCTGTAGATTTGATTATATCTGTTCCTATTTAATTACATTACTATCTCTTATATCCTGGGTTCAAATCCCCCATGCGCCAACCTGTAGATCCAATTATATCCTATCTAATCACCTTGACATTTATATGTATCTCTTGTCATGTTTTTATTTTTTATGTCTATCTTGGAGTTTTCTTCACTTAACTGAATATTTCTTTGTTTTCAATGATTCACCAATATCATAAGCCACAGTGCCAATAGATCCTTCAAGGGAATCATTGGTTTCATTACTAGAAATAAAACAAATAAGGATTGCACAATATGACTATATACAGACAGTATATCCTCTCTTTACAAGAACCCCTACCTCCGGCAATAAGTCCTGATTCTGGAAGCTGGATAGCAATACCAAAACCTCCCAACTTAACTGGCGCTGAGTTCTCTTTGGTTGCAAGCAGCACACAGTGGGGCTAAAGAAACAAAGAAACAAATAGTCAAATATCAGTTATAATTAGCATGTATAACTCATGATCAACAGTCATGATAACTAAGGGTAATTGGATACAAATACTGAATTAATAATGGGGTCAATATTTGCAGATATACAAAATGCACACATTTCTCAAGTCAAATGGGCATAGCCCGTTAATGCTTTCAAGAACTGATACTAAAATTTATTGTCCTGTGGTAAAGACCAAGCATCTTATTTTTATTCCCATTCATAAATGGCCACATCGATCTCATTTTTTAAATTCAACTTAATTTTCGTTGAAAAAAGCCATACAGAAAAAGGAAAATTCTCATTTTTGGGACACCGCATGATAAACGACCTAGCTAAGTTCCTTTGTTGCTTGTAAATATGACTCGGTGGTCTGCATCCCAAGGTAAAGACCAGGAATCTAACTTTTATTGCCAATAATTAATGCCCGCCTTGATTGCATTTATAAATTGCAATATTAAGTCATGTACTGAAAAAGAGCCAGAAAGAAACTGACAAATCTATGTACATATGAAATTTCAACTTAACCTGTTCAATCCTGTACTGTGCAGCATGCCAGCCTCATAACAGGTGTCACTTGACAGTCTATATCACCGTCTATATATCACTATTCTTTATTGTCCATTAATGCACAGAGTAATCACCATGGATTTATCATCCATTTATTGTAACATTCATACACAGATTCATCTACTCTATACTACACCATGTGCTACGTTCTCCTTATACAACAAACAATTATATTTTATCTTTAGTATCGATATCTTTATATCTCCAGTGAACTCTGATCACACCAATCCAATCTGAACGCCAATCTGAACGCCAATCCAAGGGATTCATTTAAATAAAGAATTCTGCCCACAGCTGAGGAGATGAAATGTTATGACTGAGTTAAGATATTTTTGACATGAACACTGTGTGTTTGTTCTAACAAACACTTGAGCTCTAGTTTACCTTAATATCTCTGTGAATGATGTCATTATCATGGCAGTAACGTAATGCTTCCAGAATTTGACGTAGGTAGTGACTATAATAATAAATAAAGATAAAGATAAAGAAGTCATGATCATAAACAGATATAAATGAATGCAAATATTGTGTGTGCTTCAGTCATCATTGCTTCTCTGATCACAAATGTGACCTGTTCCCTGGATATGATCATTAATTCACAACATGTTATTTTTCTGGTATGGACTTACAAAGTAAAAAATTTAACAAATGAAAGGATTAGAAAGTATGACTTTAAAAACTTTCACAGATTGTAATGATAAGTGCACCCCAAAGTATTTGGTATTCCCAAAGATATGGTGGTCATTATAACACATGGCTTTGACAAACCAACAATATGATCAAGTCATAAGTATCATCTCACCTTGACACAGCTTCACTGTAGATAAAGCCAGAGTTGGCTCGTTTAACAATCTCAAAACACAAATCAGCTCCTTCCATACTGGAAAACAAAATCAAGAATTATATTTCAGGGTTATTTCATTTATACAATCAAAGTTAAACTGACTGAGGAAGGACCTACATGTACCATGACACATGCATATGTAACACCATGACAGACCATGGGAGTGATTACAACTTGTTGGGTGTGGGGGGGGGGGGGGGAAGGGGGGGGGGGTGCCACACACAATATGTAATTCTCTGCTATTATTAAAATCATAAATACACAATAATAGCATTGAAAATAATGATCAATTTAAATATTAAGTAAAACCTACTACCGACTCTACCTCCTAATCATGATAGCGCCCTCGTTTGTTCTTGAATACTAATCTACACTCATTGTAGTTAAACTATAAAGGACTGACCACAACACCAGGTACTTACAGTACAAAGGCCGTTCTTGATGTTATTATATTTACTCATTTATTACTAATTTTTTACACATTGAATCAATCTAATTGTATTACTTTGAACAAAATATGTGAAAAGAATATTTTGTAGTGAATCTGTGTTGTATTGTACTGTGTGTATTGTATTGTACACAGGTACAAACACAGGCACAAACTAATAATAATAATAATAATAATAACAATAAAGATTTTTAGCGCGCACATATCCACCCTGCTGGGCGCTCAAGGCGCGGAAACAAAGAAAAAACATTAATACAAACAATATACAATGATACAATGTAGCATAGGGAAAACAAATTATGTACCGAGATACATGTACCTACAATGCAATTACAAATATACATCATCTTTGAAGAGTTGTGACATAAGATGAGTTTTAAACATCGACTTGAATCTGGTTATACTATGACAAGATTTGAGTTTAGTTGGAAGATGATTCCAGAGTCTCGGAGCTGCGACAGAAAACGACCTATCACCCCAGTTCCGTTTTGAAGTTGGTTCCTTGAGGAGTGACATGTTGCTGGAGCGCAAATTGCATGATGGAGTGTAGACTTTAAGTAGTTCAGAAGTATAAATTGGAGCAATGTTATTAAAAGATTTGTGAACAATTAGCATAAGTTTAAAAACAATTCTCTGTGAAACAGGAAGCCAGTGCAGTTCTTTCAAGATTGGCGTGATATGGCATGACTTTCTGGACAAAGTCTCAACACGAGCTGCTGTGTTTTGTATGTGCTGAAGACGAGATATTTGATTCTGCGGAAGACCGTAAAGGAGAGCATTCCCGTTATCGAGCCGTGATGTGACAAATGCATGTATAATTTGTTCAGCAGCACTTTTATTCAAGTATTTCCTAATTCGGCTTATATTTCTGATATGAAATGATGATATGCGAACAATGTTGGAGATATGTGGTTTTAAAGTCATTGTCGAGTCAAATATAACACCCAAATTACGTGCATGTAAAAAAGTTTGAAAAAGCATTTGCGAGGTCCTGATCGGAGTGTGTAGATGGAAGCACTGGAGCTTTGGGTTTATGAAGCAGCTTTTCAACAATGTTAAAGAGTTTTTTCTGATCACCAGAGCTATCTTCCACAAGAGATGAGTAGTGAGTTATTTTTGCCTGGTTAATCATGTTCTTCACAATATCACGTTGGTTACAGTATTCTTGCCGATGTACTCCAAGTTTCCCATTGTCACGCCATCTTCGCTCAAGTTGACGGCGGATTTTCCTTGCAGCACGGATATCATCATTGAACCAGGGGGATTCAGATTGTAGTTTAACAGTTCGAGTTTTTTGCGGAGCATGATCATCCAAGATGTTACGGACAGTAGATTCAAATAGACTGACACAAGAATCCAGCTCACCATCTTCAAGGTTTACATTTTCCAGTTGAGATTCAATATCATGACATAAATCTTTAATATTTACTTTTTTCCAGTGGCGAGTAGTTACAGAAATGGTAGGTACATGTATGTGAGGTTTTTTAAGGTTCAAATTTACCATGATTGCATAATGATCAGATAAGCCAGGATGAATAGTTATATTCGAGATAAGAGGTGAAGTATTTTCACGCGTTATCATGAGGTCAAGACAGTGACCATACTAATCAATTAGTCAACCAATTACAGCAATTTTAAGGAATTAAAGGAATTAAAATACAATGTTATTGGCAGGCATTTGAGAATGAAATGCCTCAATCATACTGTATGTCCAGCTAATTAATTATCTGTATGCTAAAATCATTTCCTAGTATAGACTTTGAATTGTATGTAAAACAGGTTGGCTAGACACACTATAAATATATCATAATACACACCCACTTTAAATTGTGTAAATATGTGTATATTGTATTTACATGTACATTGTAACATAAGAAATAGGTAATTAGGTTAAAAGATAAGATTGACTTTGGTTTTCTATGTATACAATGTAGACCAAGAAGGCTATTTATAAGAGAGGTTGAAATCCATGCCAAACTCTTATTGAATTATCAGCTCACATTTCATTGTACTATTCCAGATTTATTCCTATATGTAAATTTTCACCTATCCAACACTGGAGACTTGACACACATTCAGTCTTAGTTGAAGATACTGTAACACAATATGATATTTAATTCAGACAAGAGGACTACGTCATAATCATAAGACATTGGGTTTATAAAAGGCTATTGAGAAATACAAAGTATATTTACTTGAGTAGGACTTGAACCTATGTCATCCAGATTTCGGTACAGGTGTTCTACCAAGTGAGCTATTCAGCCCTATGTTAGCTGTGACTTAATGTTGTCAATATCTTTGTTGTGGGGGCACTATTCAACTATATTTAACCCATACATGCCATGTAGCCAGTGATCATACCCTTGGGAAGCAGTAGTCTAGGGATCACTAGGAGAGGCTACCACTTAAAGAAAATATGTAAGTAGTCATAGAGCTAAAGAATTTGAGCCAACTGAAGTCTACATGTAGTTGAGTAGTACATAATATCTTCTGGGGCTTATTGTGATGATTGACTAACAATGTAGATTAGCCATAGGGGTAATATTACAAATAACTTACAGTAAGTCACTGGGTTTATGCTGCACCACTCCATACTCATTGTCTAGTTTCTTTTCTTGGTGTTTTGTTAATATGCCTTAAAAGTCCATACAAAGTGCCTTGATTTCTTTTGCTCAAAATTGTTCAGTATTTATTTAGTTATTTATATGCTATTCCAAAAAACATTAAAACAAATCAGAAATTGCTGAAAAAATCATGATTTGCAGCCAAAATTCCAGCGGTTGGAATCCGCAACGTCTGTTGTACATTTGCGACCCGTGGCGGCAGCAAAAATTTTTCCTATTTTTATGACATACTTTTACAGGAGCTAGGAAAGAGCCGTGTTAACAACGGTCTGGCTGCTGCCACGTTGTCCGTGGCTGTACATGTACATATGGGATTCCCCTTGACATACAACTCATGTATTGTGTGTGCGTCCGTGCACGTAACTACAATGTATGTTTCCAGTGCAGTGTGGACGTACGTATACATACGTGGGGGCCGGGTCATTGTCAAACTATTAGTCTGGTTGACATCACCGGCAAGATCACCAAAGGATTACTTTTTTTCGGCACAAAACAAGAACAATTTGGACACATTTTGCAGTGAAATTAACTTTCCTGATGATTCAAAAATTCAATGATTCATACACTGGACATAAAAAGCAAGAAAAATAGGGTACCATTACGTGCGTTTATGCCGGACTTGAGACCTTCCTTCGGCTTCGCCATTTTCACCTGGATTTTGTCCATTCCGAGCTTAAATTGATACGATTCTATGTCACTTATTTCACCAACTTTGGCATCAGTATAATCTCCATCAAATGACGATGATGAACAGCACAATTGGTCAGTACTACTTTTGGAAACTTCTTCAAAAACATTTTCGGAAGTCGTAGTTGGTAAACTTATTTTTGCAGCTGTACGCGATGCTTTGGGTACAAAACGTACTGCAGTAAACAGTTGTAGTGTTCGCCCCTCCCGTAAATGTACGTCATCAAAATAGGCTCAGTGAAAGTGTCCCCGACGGCTTTTGTTTCAGGCCTGTCATTCACGATTGTGGCGAAGTACATTATCATCGGTTTTTTGAAAGGGTTAAAGAAAAATAATGGAAGTCTTATTTTTGGTTATTCCTACTTAGAATTACTTACTTTTTAAAATAGGGTTGAAAATATTTACCATTTTGTATGGTCTTTAAGTTAGTTATAATTAACTCTGTATACTTACTATTCAAAGACCATATAGAGGAGTCCATCTGAACTATATGTTTCCAGTAACTCAACTATATGAGGATGTTTCAACATGTGACATATACTGGCCTCTCTCTTCAGATCTAAAAATCAAAATATAACAAATTTAGTATTGTTTTTGTTTTTCATGGAAAACCCAATCACACGCCAGCTGTAATTCATGTCAATAGTCAAATGCATTATACAGACACTGATTTGTTAAACGGTCCATGTACTTGAACCATACATGTAGCTATTGAAATCATTTCCAACATTCACTGTAAATCTAACCAGTATTATAGACAATCCACTACCTCCTTGACATGCTGAAATATTAAATGTTATGTCCCTTTGTGTTATATTAATGTCAGGGGTTAAATGAGGTAATAACTCAGCATGAAATGCCTAATGAAAATCACTGTGTGCGTGTTATGTAGCCCTGGTCAACAAACACATTCCCTTTTTACTATTTCAGCAAGCTAGTATTAAAAAAGTAGTTCAGGTTTTTGGTAAAATATGTGTCAAGTGTATCCATGCTTTATACAAATAAAGGTATGTATAAAAAAAATATAATAAATAAACACCTGGGAACATTTCATCTTATTTCATTGTATCATTAATGAGAAAATAATGAAAATGTATTCAGTTTGTGTTCACTGCAATGTGAAGTTTCTGTTTTCAGATAACAATAATTCATTTTAGAAATTATTTTACAAATTTTACTAAATCAATAGCACAGAAAAATTTCAAGTAAGTTTGATTTAAAACAGTGATCATGTTTTTCAAGAAGTAGCTCTGGCTTACAACAAATTTGCTTGATCTACTATCTTTGCAGGCTAGGGGAAAAAACCCTTGTTAAGTAGTCCTGTTGCAGTGGTAAATAACTAATTGTCTGACTTACAAATATTCATTCTTTACTAGACAACACCTGCATCACTTGCATGTACGTGTATATCACTTACTCCATAGTTGATCTTTACATGTATTACATGCATTACCAGCAGAAATAATGAGCATAAATTAATTAATTTGAAATGAGTCATCAGGGTGATCAAAATAACAAAATTAGTCACTCTACCATTTACAGTGATATTATATTTTTCTGTTCTTAAACTGTAATTTACACCATTCATAAATTGTGCAAAATCACATAAAATTATATTTTAATGAGACTTTTTAGTGAAGTAACTTGCAGCAGGTAATTTTAATGTAAATTTGTTTAACTACATTAGCTTATACGTGTAACTCTTTTTTGCCACAGATTGAAAAAAGAGTTGATTTATCTTTCATATGATATTTCTATTAAAAGCAAAGTTCAAGTGGATTCCACTGTACTTTGGTAAATATGTATTTGCCATTGATCTAATTATAAGGATGGGTGGTCAGATGGTTTGTTGCCTATAACCAAAGCAGGTGTATATACTGTGACTGCTACAATCACGCGTTTCATTCATCACTTTAGATCTAGACAAGGCCATGTGCAGATCAAATGTACATTATCATTTTTTTATATTTAATTTTCATAAAATAAATACAGTTGGAATAGAACTTTTGTTGTAAGCAATTGAAACATCTCAGCAGAATCAGGTGAAGTCAGTTTATCAATGTCCAATCTAATCATTTACATATGTACAATTAAACTCGTAATGCACAAAAAACTATGATATTAACAATTGCTGCACAAACTTCTATTAGTTTGTCTTACAGTTGTTACTAACTCACAGATGAGGTCAATAATAGCATTACGCAAATAAATAGAATTAACCTAGTTTACTACATGTAGTATCTGTTGTCTGGCCAATGTGTGTATACATGAAACTGTGGTACATACTGATATAACTAAATAATGAATCATCTGTCATGGCTCATAACTCATAACATATAGATAGGCATACATGTATATGGTGGGAAATACAGAGAAAGGTTTGTGAAGAAACTGATCAATATCTATGCAATAAAGTGTCACTGGTTATAAACCATGAATACCAACACTCTACGTTCATTGTTTTCTATTTGAATCAAATAAGGGCAGTTACTGAAGGGATTAATCTGAAAAAAATGACCTGGACTAGAACACAAAATAATAATAGGAAATAACTTTATTAGGGTGGTTATTTCTAACAAAATCATTTCACAGGATGAAGGTTTTTGATATCACCATCAACTTACCTACATGTAGTTCCAAGTAAACTTGAAGAATATATTTTACCCATGTTTGTAAATCACCAATAGTTTAACCAACCGTTAAAAAATTGACTCCTGGGCAATTGGATTGTCAGCAGTCCAATGGTCTACACATATATTTTCACACCTAATAAACTTGCATAAACATGTACGTTATTTTTACCATTTCATTATTGCCATCTTCCACGAAGTGTGTAACCCTGAATCTACAATTATGTAAATATATACATCATTTTGTATTGTATATTATTTGTAATGTTATTCTTATTATTCTGGAAGAAACCTCTTAACCCCAGGGAGGGTAACATCTCGATATGAATTCAATAATAATACTAAATGAACCACCTTGGTACCTCACAATTATAAATAAAACCTTCCCACTGTAAGTCTGTCAAGTGCAGCTTTTTCATGCATGATTTAATATTCATTGGAGATTACATGCTAGTTCATCTAATCTGAGATAGTCATTTTGTACTAAAGATATATCCTGTGATCTTATTATCATGGCTGAATAATCTTGTTATGAAATTACTGGACAGAGACGCCAAATGATATTTCCATATGCAATCAACATTCCAAATAGTCACACAATGTCTCATAGCAAATTTCATTTTTACATCTGTGGTATACAAAGTACAGGGGAAATATTCTAAACCAACTTAAGACAAGTTATGGATGCAACTATAACATTGTTAACGGTAATTACCAGATTATCAAATAAACAATTATCTAAAACTTTACTTGGTGTTAAGTTGGTATAAGTATCTATCATCCAGAGAAATTATTCCATGGAAGTCACTTTTATCTAAGAAGGAAAAGTATTTTTATGTGGAATTAACATTTAAATTTTACAAAAAAATTAAATAATTTTCTCAAAAAGTTAGCACAGGTTAGTTTTATGATTTCTTGAGGGTTGAAATGAACGAATGTTTCTGAATACTAACATTGTACCTGTCCTTTCCAAATAATTGTTGAGAATGATTTTGAAGACATGAATAGTGTAGATGAAAGTAAAAAAAATTAATTTTGAACACATTTTAACATTTCACGTTAGAAGTCATACTATTGAAAATATGTCCATGTCAGTCATATTTCATTTCTCTGTGTCAGTGTATGGATTTGTGCCAGGTAATAAAAAAAACGGCCTTCACAGAATGTATCTACATATGATGTAACAAGACTGCATCTCTCTTCTATCATGTTTCTACCTGGTGAATTAATCCCTGTGAGCATTGAGATGTGTGCACAACCATCTTTTGAACCTTAAAATCTGTAAAGGAACATGAGGAGGTCATTAACCTGTCTGAGATTGGATGCAGCCCAGAGGTTGTCCTCAGTTGTCATTGTTGCATCACATCAGCCACACCCAAGCAGAATTTGAAATTAACTAGAATTGGACTGCTCAAAGCTGTTATCGGAAGATAGTTTTATGGACTTCATTCAGCTGTCCAAGCAGAGGATATGTACTACATGTACACAGCTACATAGCTATATTTGTACTTGAGGTACAAATTATATGCAGAATGGAATCTACATACATGTAAATCATCTTCAAGAAGCCACTTACTTAAGGAGGTCCTCGGGGGAAAGACAGATGTGAGATATCAAAGATGGTAACAAGGAGGTCACAGAGATCTGCTCAAACATCAACTTGACTTGAGATGTAAAAATAACAGTCAAGACTAGTGATTACATAGCGTACTGCATAATATACATACAATTTACATGTACATGTATTACATGTGTGTGATCAGTTTACTGTCTATCTGAACATTTTGTCATTTAACAATAATTGTTGTTTCATGTTTTCTAAATGATTGAATATTACATTATAAAGAGTGAGGCAGGCCTTGAATTTCACTGAGGTCATCGTCTCCATGGTTGTCTTGGACTTGGTGCCCATTTGAAATGTTCCTATATACATTTAGTTTTTTCTTATAGAAATGCCCTTCATCAAGAAAAAAATGCCTTGCTCCTTTCGAGAACAAAATTGCAGGCTTGTTGAAGGAGTTAATTAGATTTCTGAAATCTACATGAACTGGGCAGACTTTCAGATTGGTTTCTAAACATAATATTTCTTGAACTTCACCAGAATGTGTGTCCTCATGAAGTACATAAGTCATGTACATGTATGAATATAAGAACTTTTTACCAGAATTTAGGCTTGAACTTAAGTGCACATGTATGCATCCATTGTATGCGTATGAATACCTGTTATTTCCATAATCGTGCTTCCATGGTGCCATCATACAAATAACCACACTATTCTTGTAATCATAGAATTGGCAAAGTACATCCATTGCCATCTGTCTACTGATGGCCAAATGAATGTTTTGTATTCTATTCATTATGCTTGGCTCAAAGAATAAACCAGAGATCTCTTCATTTCATTGTTTGCTAGATTGATATTGGTCATACAGCTACAAACAAAAAGAAAATAATTAATATCCACAAATATCCCTTAATGCAGTCTTTAAGAAACTGCATTTTTCCCCTGTCAATGCCCTAGCCTTTCTTCTTCTTCTTTTTTTTACATAAGGGACGTTCCAACAAGAAACTGCAATGATTATGACATTTTGTCAATAATTTTAGACTTTCAAATGTCCATTAACAAGAACATTCTGACCTTCAGTAAACAACCTGACATAGTCTGTTGCATACAGTCAACTGTCAACTGTAGCCTGTAGCCTGTAGCTGTGTTGACTAACATTAGAAACTACTACTGTTATTGTCCTCTGTGTCTCTGTTCTGAGATTCTTTTAATAATAATAATAATAATAATAATAAAGATTTATAGCGCGCACATATCCACCCTGCTGGGCGCTCAAGGCGCGGAAACAAAGAAAAAACATGAATACAAACAATATACAATGATAGCATAGGGGAAAAAAATTAAATTATGTACCGAGATACATGTACCTACAATGCAATTACAAATACACATCATCTTTGAAGAGTTGTGACATACATGTAAGATGAGTTTTAAGCATCGACTTAAATCTGGTTATACTATGACAAGATTTGAGTTTAGTTGGAAGATGATTCCAGAGTCTCGGAGCTGCGACAGAAAACGACCTTAACTTGGTTGTATCAAAATGCCCTGGACCAATGACACTTAAAGAGTTTGTGCCTCAACAAAGTAAAACAAATAATTATAAAAATAAAAACAAGCAGGTTTGCAACAAACATGAACATACACCATGCTTAATTCACTTTGATTTGAAAGATTTTGTCAAATAAAAGGTTAAATCTGCATCAATCATTTCTTTACAGCAATTATACTGAACACCTTTGGTAAGAATTTACCCATACAGTGCAGACAGTTACACATGATGCACTGCATAATGTCTGAATGCTTGATAAATTTTAGCAAAATCTAAATGCTTTAATTCAATTTGACTGTCTGTCACATTAGATATTCTTTAACAGGAAAATACATATGTATATGTCATATGTGACATTTATTCAATGTTTTGAAATGAAATCAAGTAGAGTGTTATTTACATAAAATTAACTGTTTTTGTTGATGATAAATAAATGGAAGGTTGATTCCAACTAGAAAGTGCAGATTTAGATTAGTCAATATTTATTTCCTCATAATGAATCTGATTTCCTTATAAATCAGTTAAAGTCAAAATAAGATTGGACACAATTGCCATACATTTTCCAGACATGCTCTCTAAGAAATCAATTGTACAGTATTTCAATGAAATTATATTCATCCAAACTGTCACACAAACTGAATTAAATACTAAAATAGATACAAAGATGATGGAAATCATCTTTAGATTCACCTTTTGATTGACTTTTACATTGAATCCTCAAGGTAGAATTTAGTTATTTGCATGTTATTGTACTAGTTACATCAAGGTTATCATTACCAATGAATACTAAAGATTGATACATTATAAGAAGCAGTACCCTGCAGTGTCAATGCAGTTTACAGATCGATTTCAGTGCGACCCCCAACAGCACCCTATATCTTGGTTCTGGGTAGCTAGGTCAATTGATTATTTCTAGTAGTACCTCAGGGGTTAGTCTGAACCAATCAGAATAAACCAAGACCGCTTAGGTATAGAATCTGTTAGGCCATGACAAAATAACCTATAGTGCTTTATGAACCTATTCAACTATCACTTAAATGTATGTCTGTGGATACTGGACATTTTTTGTTTAGTGATGAAAAGTTGGAAAACCTTAGATGAAACCATACAACATTTACAAGTTTGTTACATTAATATAGCCCCTTTCACACTAGACGTATTTCCCGGGAAATTCCCGGGAAATCTGTTCACACTTCAAAAGTTATTCCCAGGAAATTCCCGGGAAGTAGCTTATTCCCGGGAAATAATTATCCCTGCTCGGGAGTAGGGGTAAGCGAGTTTTTCCCGGGAATAGTGTTTTTCCCGGGAAATAGCAACTAGTGTGAAACGAAAGCGGGTTTAACTTACCCCACTTTCGCGTCGCGGATGCTGGGACGTCAAGTCTTGAAAGGTCAGCGAGGTCACTTTAATTTTTTTTTGTATTTCGATCAGTACTTTTGAAACTTTCCTTCTTAAAATATAAATGTCTACATCTGTAAATAACACAATATATTTAGTTTTCTAGAATGTGACCAAATAAATGGTTTTAGAATTGAATAAAAGAATTGTCGCGGACAAGGCCATGTTAAGCATCCGTATCATTTACGTGTATTTATAATGTCCGCATGGTTTTTCCTGCGTAAAATACACAAATATTGGTATAGGCCTAATAATAGCATGCGAAAATGATGTGATGACACATTTGAAGGAGCCATTTTGGACACGACGCGATGCATGGGAAACAGTCACAACAACCCGGCCGTCACCGTGCCGGCGGGTGCTTGAGCACATGGCATTCTGGGATTGGACTTCCGCCCACAACATTTTCAACTTCCGTATGGGCCGATTCAGTTAGCGCATTTCCCGGGATTTGATCGCGAGTGTGAAACAACCGTGCATATTCCCGGGAAATAATGTTCCCGGGAGCTATCAGATAGGTACAGTGTGAACGGTCGCTGGGGTGTTGGTGGGGTTAAAAACTCCCGGGAATTTCCCGGGAATTTTGTTCCCCGGGAATTGGCTCTGTAGTGTGAAAAGGGCTTATGTCACAAGATATTCTAAAATTCTCTAATTCAACATTTTGGTCAACCGTATAACATAACTTAACTGAAATTATAATGAGCAAAATGGTAAACGAAGCCTTGAGACCTGATAAATGTGATGCAGGTAAATGTAGCCTACAGTTACACTGTACTAAGTGAATGAATCCAGTGTTCAGTATGTAAACATCTACAACATACCTAACAAAATAGAAGTTATTATGACTATGCTAGGGGTTAAGTCTAAGGTCACTACAGTCTAACACCTAAGATAGTATCATACACCAGTACAAATCAAAGTTCTCCAATGTACATGTACATGTACACATGTACATGTACATGTAGCCTTCATGCCTCAATCCAACAAGGCCAATAAAGGGAAACTTTCATTAAACCAATCCACCATTTAATAACAAATTTTAGCTGTATTTCCTATTTGATGGAATTCACAAAGGCCAGTGGCTTGTCCCAAGGGCTTCTCCGATTACCGACACACAATTTATGATATCAATCCAGTGTGGGAATGCGGAACCAATGCAGTAATCCACACGATCCTGATATCACCTAGCTAGATAACCAGCGGGTTCAGTCTTACACCTTGACACTGAATAGGACTAGTGCCAGATATGACTCTCTCCCTAAGGATCACATTATTAATGTGAATTTCACCATCCAAAAAAATCTCATATGCCTTATTATCTCAAACAAGTATGACAAAGTGTATACACGCATACAACACATGTACAATTGTACAAATAGGTCTATGTGCTAGTTGTACCTTTTTTTTTAAATTTTAATGTGAGCAGTTGTCTCTTCTTTAACAAATATAGAACTCCAGTTTCTTCAAATTCCCATGTCTATAGACCTTTAATTGTGTGTAAACATCAACTATCATGAATATAAGTAAGACTAATTGCGGTGACACCATGTGGAATCTCAATTGAGTAGTAATTAGTTCTGAAAAGCTGTACCCCCAGTTCTTTTCAGAACTAATTACTACTCAATTGAGATTCCACATGGTGTCACCGCAATTAGTCTTACTTATCATCCTCACCATGCAAAGCTACAAGTTTTACCTATCATGAATATATTCTTCATTTCTGAAAGATATACGTACCATCTACTCTTTATGTTCCACATAATGATTGGTTACATATAATCCTGAATAAAAACATGTTTATTCATTGCAAGCACACACTTGTATACTTGTGTAGGATTATTTATGTTTACAAGTAATTAGTTACACATTAAAAGATGCCATGAATTCACAACTTTGTATAACTTGGTACTCGCCCTGTCTCTTCAGAATCATGAGAGTGGCATCCATAAAATGCAATCATCATTGAATTCATTTTTCATTAAGATACTTTAATATAATGGCAGCATTTACACTTCACACTAAGGCCTTTGAATCACCAGTCTTGTAGGGAAGGATGATAGGTGATTTCTTCCTCTTAACGGAAGAATCTAATTTCCTTTATCATCTTGCCATCTTTTTAGATGTCTTTCTCTTCATATGAAGTCTATATTAGTTCCATTGAATATAAAGTATAACAAGCAGCATGTATGAAAGGTCATTCATTCACTATTCTCATGCAATCATTGTACATAGATAGGCCTATTATATTCACTATTATCATGCAATCATTGTACATAGTTAGGCCTATTATATTCAATATTCTCATACAATCATGGTACATATTTTTAGGCCTATTTATCTGAATCCTGTACAGGTGTGATTTATTTCAATCATTTTCTTTCTCTTTGATTAACTTTATTTAAGTCACAAATTATATTTGAAAAAGTAGCCAGAGACCTCATGTTATGACCCTAGCTGATTCTTTTTCAAAGCCATTAAGTCTTTGAAAAGAATCTACTAGGGTCAAAACATGAGGTTAGTCACTTCTTTTTGGCATGTTATACTAAATGTTCTTTTGGATGGCAAGCAGTTTGCAACAGCCAATTATTTATTTAAATTAATTTAAATAATTTATATTCAAGTTTTAAGTTATGCATCATTCTGTACACAGATGGTTTAAATAATGGAAATATTATACAGCACACTGTATGTATCCAATTGCATGTATTCGTTCAACACCTACATTATGTATTTATGTGTCTGTGTCATATATTTCACTAGACTACTTTTGTGTACATTTTGCTATCTACAGTTAATGTATGCTTAGTAAATATCACATGTATAAACATGTATATAATGGATTCATACTAATGTATGAAGCAAAATCCCTTTTAAAATTGCAACAACACAGTGCGATTATTTGAGTTCAGCCATGGCAGTACAAGGGATCCTTTATTGCTACAGTTTGTTTTAATCAAATCTCATAGAAACACTACATTGGGTTCATTCCTCTGAAACATTAGGTGTGAATGGCAATGGGGATATTGGATGTGACAGATTTACAATCCCACAACTTGTATTAAAGGGGAGGTATAAAACTGCTTTTCGGTTCATTTCAGGAAATATATCATAAAACTAACCTGTGAAAGATTCATTACAGTAGGTGCTCATGTTCAAATGGTTTATTTTTTATGTTTTACAAACAGTTGCTGAATGAAATACATTTTTACTTTTTCTCTTAGATGAAAGCACTTCAGACAATAATTTATCAAGATCATCCTGACAAATTACATGTTCCAATTATAAACTTAGTAAGCCTTTAGATAATAATTTATTAATTTATTAATCCAATTATTACCAATGTTGTACCTTTCTCTAGGAATACTAGAATGAATCTATAACACAGGTTTGTATTGATAGACATGGATTAACACTAGTTTACAACTATCAAGCCTAGCCCAGTGGATTTTCTATCATGTGTGTTACCATGTATGTAACGTATGTGTGATACAAAGTTATTGTTAAGTTTACAATGAGGCTGAGATTATCAATATGTACATGGAAACAGATGTGTGTTTAAAGGAATTACATTGTACATTAGTTGATTTCCAATTCTAGCAGAAATCCATAAGGTTTATGGATAGTGTGTACTTGTACATTAGGACTGGTTTCTAGGCTAATTACACTGGTCAACAATTTTTAAAAAGTTGTCTGCTTCGGAGATAAAATGTGCTATTTATTATGGATTTTGACGTGCTGAATTAAAAAATGACAATTAAAATTGCTGATTGGCTACCCTTTCCAAGATATTTAAGTTTACATTTTATGTACTATGTATATGGTGTATATAGCAGATTTTTAATCATGAATTGTAAACCTAGGTCTTTTCATGTGTTTATGGTTGTTTCACTTGATATTGTCACCTGCCCTGTTTATGTAACACTTACTATGTATCAGTTCATAGTTCAGTCCTTATTCAGTGTCTACTCTGCGCTTCTTGGCTTGTCTCTTGTAGTCATTAAACTGTACCATATCTTGAAACTAGAGCCAATCAACAATTTTAAGCATTATTTCCATTCTCAGTGACCCATAATTAGTCAAGTTTGACTTCATTTGTTTTGGAAGCATTTTGGCTGTAGACCAGTGTTACCTGTATAATCAACAATGTAATTAGCTGGCCTTGTCTCTTTTGTTTTGGCAATTTAATTACAACTGGATTGAATTAATTCTACCTATAAATTCAATCATCTTTCTTCTAAATGGTAATACACCATGAATATTCAAAACAATTAATGTTGGTCCCCAAATTTGATCATGATATGTTTAAATGAATGTAATCTTCATGCAGTTCCACACTCCAAAGCCTTCTTGACCCAAATATGAATAGGTCATTTGAAGAGACAAAGAGTATAAATTGACCTGTATTGGCAGTGTTAACATGCAGCCTAACACTTCCCCGTGGTACATGTACATGTATGTATTCAAACAGTCAGTCATTTCTAAACACACCCATCAAAGCTGTCACTGGGGGATCAAGAGAGGGGGGAGGGTGATGAAGAGGATGCATTCAACACCCCTCCCCTCCCCTCACAAGCATTCAGGGAGTTGGGAGGGTGTAGTGATGTTACCACACTCTTTTCTCATACCTTTATCAAAACCTGGGCACTTTTGCATAATTTATTTATCATCAAGACTTGCATTGATTTCTGAACGATGAGATAATAAGACGCTAGTTGTAGGAAACCTGAAATATGTTGACACTTGTTATAGCTTTGAGTTATATTATGTCCTTGACAAAGATCATCTGCCGTTGAAAATGTGTTATATACTGACAGGTGATAATAGTGATTTCATAACCATTGATTGGATAAGATAAATATAGGATTTACAATGATCAGACATGGTATTAATGTATTCATATTCAACTGTATTCAATAACTTTTGGACCATTCACGTCTCAAGGGCTTATCTTTAGAAATGTTGTCTTGTTTGTGAAAATGTTTTAATTATTTGCTCAGAGCAGAAATGACACCATATTTTCAATGTTAGTATAGATGTCTATTGCGTCATTTGAACACATACACACGTGTGTGACACATGTCATAGAGAAAGGACACTGTGTCGTGTGAAACATGTCATAGAGAAAGGACACTGTGTCCTTTCTCTATGCTTATACATGTATCTGCTGGTAAGAGCCACATGTAATACATACAAGTACTGTAACCATGGAAATGTACCGTTTCCATTTGACTTTGATTAGATAAGTAACGATTAAGTGTCTTGTATAGTGATTGACAAACGTGTTTATATGAACAAATCTTTTCAAGAAGGTAATGATTATGTGTCTTGTACAGCAATTTTCATGTGTGTTCTTATCAACAAACCTTATGCCGTCCATCCCTATGTTGACATAGCCAACACATGTATGACTGTTTGCCAGCTGTACTTTAATATCAAATCTCCATCTTCCTGAAACTGATAAGAAAACTGACAATCAACTGTCTCAAGATGGAAATAACATCTTGGTGCTGTCTCAATGTAGGAATCATCTCAATATGCCCTGTAACTAGTAATATGCCGAGTAGGGTGAGTGGCCGTTAGGGATTTATTATCATTGGTAACACAGATCAAGTAGGCATTGGTGTCCCTGAAAGAATGGAACTACTATGATGGGTACCCGTAGGCAACATTGCTGCTTCAATAAGTTGGCTGTTATTCCTAGCTTTCAACACAGAGGAAGGAAACTATGGCAATCAGATAGGAGATTCCGTGACTAGATGCAAGGAACCAGATTGGTACTTTGCATAATGTTGTTGCTCTATCAATCTGTATGCATGCAAAAGCAATTTACCAAGTGCTGTGTATGTATCTTCAACTCTTACTCTCTGACATTTATGCCTGTGTCACTACAATGTACGTGTACAGTATGGACATGTACAACATTTAGTTCATCCAGGTCAAATGTATATGTCTCTAACATCTTACAGCAAACATAAATGTATATTAACTTTTTTTAAATGATAATAATTGTTATACAGTATAAGTACATCAACATGTTGGATATTTAACAAATTACAAATTAAACAAATAATTAAGTGTAAATTCAAATGTACTTTGGTCTTTAAGAATTTATTTTTGGTCAGTGAAGCAAATATTTGTTGCGGTATTGTTTTGTTTCAATTGAATTAACTAAAGAAAAGTGGATATTAAACAAAGATGGCTCTACAGACACGTAAATAAATATCAATGAGGGACTAATTTTAAGTTATTTCCTTGGAGGCAATAAAGAATCACATCTCCATCTCAAGTATGTACTTTACAGTATCTAAGTTGTCACATCACAGTATTTCATTATCTGTCATGAGGGTTGGTCTGGTCTGATTACTCATATAATTAATTTACTCCCATTGATTATTGGTTGCATCATGCTCAAATGAAAGCAACATTTAATAAAATGAGAAGGAGGAAGGACGTTAAGGAAAAGATAATAGCTTGAGAATCGTAATAAGGGCAACAACATATGCACGGACATGGGTTGTAATGTTATTGTGAAACTTAAGTATGTGCTTCAAAATGTGGTTATGTTAAACTATGTACAATGCACGTGAGTACACTACAATGAAAAAGAAAGTACAGTAACTGTAGAAATAAGAGCTGAACATTCTTGCAAAATAATACTCTATACATAAAGGCATTTTATTTTTATATTTCTTTTGTTCAAAACATTTTTTTTTATTTGAAAAGATGATAAATGCCATATATGGAAGTGTGGTTGATTGTGACATTCCTACATTTTTCTGAGATGTATTAGTGATGCCGTGTACTGTACATTAGTCTGACATCATATAAAATGAATGTCATGTGATATGTCTAAATCAGTCCATTAATCACAGACTCAATAAACATCACCACAACATGTGCATTCATGAAATGTACACAACATCACCAAAATGCTGTCACACATCACACAGTATACTAATTGTCTTTCTAGTTAGTATTCACTCCTTTGAATCTGTAAATATGTACATTAGTCACATTTACATGTATCCTTTTTAACCAATTTTACAACCACATACATGTACAGTAATTGAAGGTCAATTGAAGGTCAATTAAAGGCAATTTCCAGCTAAATATAGACTTTTATTGTGCTACATTCACATTGTATTTTTTATTTTTTTTATTTTATTTATTTCATTTTCCGGGATACATAAAGTACAATACAAGCGACAAGACAATTAAACAAAAATGTACAGGAAGGAACACAGTCTGACTAAATCCAAACAGCTCCCGAAGGATTGCCCAAAATAAACAAGTTTCTGTCGAGGGGCTCTCCAAACTGACTGGACAGAGGATATACTTAGACTATAGGACACAACTTGTACAGATCAACAGTACCAGTTTCAAGGATTGTTTTAATTTGTAGCATTCCTTATTACCGACAGTCTTAAGATGTTGCATAATTACCAAGATACACATGTACATTAAAAGTAATTAATGTATATTAGATCAACAGTCACCATTGATATTCTCTTGTATGTAAGTACTATTAAACAATGCAAATATTGACTTTGAATTGGAATCAGGGACCAGATATCTGAGTTCCTGCATATCCTGTACTGCTGTAGCATGTTTTTTTTTCAATCTGGTAAGGCAATCGATCAAACAAATACAAGAAATACAAGTGTTTAGTTTGGGTATTGTATGAACTTAATGATATATTTACCACATGGTTGTATCATGACCTATGTGTTTATGAGGATGTACATGTATGCATTATACAAAGTAATGTATAAATAATAGGCTACAATGTATTACAATATTAAGTAGGTCACTGCCATGCAAACGTTCTGGAGTTCAGTAACTTGTCAACTCAATAGCATTTCAATTGCATGAGCTGTTTTCATAAGGGAGAACAAATTAATTAATAATGTAATTAATATGCACTGCCAACTTCTACAGATAAGTGTTCTGAGGATAGGTGGATCAGCCCTTTTCACTTGATTTATGAAGGAGAAATATGAATGAATCGTTTTATAATACAAACCTTCTGTACTAAGCCCAGGACTGGATGTGAACTTAGCCACATCAACAATTTTGACAGCAAATTGCTGATTGGTCTCTCTGTGTATGCATCGTCGTACTTCACTAAAGGGCCCTCTGAAATAAATAAACATAGATACCAATCATTAATTTATATATGGACAACTTGTAAATCTTTTTTATATAAGAATAAGCACAGTTTTATTGAGTAGTTGGCTACATGCAGAGCACAAACAGAGGTCCACATGAAGAAATCACTCACAAAAGAAACAACAAATAGACAGGCTTCAGTACACTACCTGATTGCTTTCCTCCCATACAAATATTTGTGAATTAACAGAATCTAGCAGGGGAATAGGCTGGATCCCTGATTGTATATCATTGCTATAATCATACTTGCATACAGGGTATCAGACAAAGATGGCCACAGTGTGATAATAGCCTGCCTTATATTAGCAGAGATGATTGCATCTGACTTGTTACATTCTTAGTTTAATTTATCACATGCAAACATCATATTTTATGGAGATCTCCGTTACAATTTATGTATAATTCAGCTATTGACACTCTACCATACCCTCACTATATTTCCTTTCATCGAAATTTAAGTGCATGTGGGAAATGATTTATAGCAATTTGATGCAACCATCATCACCAATCACATTCTTAGAGACATGCTGATGGACCTTTATCAAAATAATATTGATTGCTACATGTGTCTTTTGTGTCTGATAAAGATTAGTAGATCACATTGTGATCTAGTTTGAAATAAAAACATTTTGCCACCTTTTCATTGTTAAAGACATGTGTACATGTACATGAAGACCTTTATGCAATATACCGCTGTACAACATAACAATAACAGACACCATCGACCATAAACATTAGTTTTCTTTGTTTTTTTCCCTCTAATCCTTGATAGCAAGTACATATATGATAGATAATGACCCTACAACAATCATAATTTACCAAAAATGTAAGTGAAGTACTGCAGGAAGTCATTAATTGTCAGTTATTTTGT
This sequence comes from Zoroaster sp. YZ-2022, assembly GCA_029582265.1. Lineage (NCBI taxonomy): Eukaryota > Metazoa > Echinodermata > Asteroidea > Forcipulatida > Zoroasteridae > Zoroaster > Zoroaster sp. YZ-2022. The sequence continues at coordinate 17,712,007 of CM055829.1, read as the reverse complement.
CAATGCAAGCACATCTACAGTGTCTGATCTGATGTGTAATAAGCATTCAAGCATAACATTACAAATATCAAGCTATTTGAGTCATGGTTAGCTGTTTATGAAGGAGTCATACCAATCCATCATGATATCATACCTTACTTAGGCCACCCAAATGTTATTTATTGTGTTACTAATTCTGGCAATGTAAATTTTCAGAAAAATGTAAAGAATAAAAAACGCCACCCCACTTTGTTTATTTTTCCTACGACAAATTTCACTTTAAAAGTATTCTGGATAAAAACACATAAAATTGCACTTTTCCAGAGTCCCAGACAATATTTTCTGAGCTTGCGATCATTCTCGCTGATTTCAACAGATTTCATGAAACATTAAGTAATATTATACAAGGGTCATGCAAAGATATCATCAAAAGATTTTATGAAATACTACTTACATGTACATGTACATACCAGTAACTTTATGTGTAGGAAAGAACCAAATTTATGTCAACCCTAAACATTTTTGAGATCATTTGGCTTATCCCTATGAAATAAAAAAATGTCCAGTAAGCAAAAGATTGATTACTTAGCAGGGATATTAAATGTTGAGGCCCCTGGACAGAATCAATCTTTTCCCAGGGTAATTGTAGAGTTTCCTTGATGATGCTGTGATTGAAGGAAGGACCCCTACTGATCCCAGTTAGACCCTACACTGTACCCAGCTAGGTATAAACCTGTCATTCACTCGTAATTGCTGTCATGTTTACTTATTATTGAAGGATCAATTTAATAGTTGTGTATTAAATGACCTAGTGTGCATTACATACCACAAAATAATAATGTGAAGGAAATTGTATAGGCAGTTTATACCTTTAGCATTCTCAAAAAGTCTTCAGTTTTACATTAAACTTAACTTGGTGTAAAGCTGATGATGGTATCAAACGTCCCTTGAAATCTTTCTGTCCGAGATTGGACAAGATATTCCCCAATTATGTATGTCTGAATTTTGGTGAAGAACTGTATTAAAGTTATAATGAACTTCGTGTTCACAATTAACTAAATTTCTGAATGCATTTTCATGCTTTCTTGTTAATAACACAATGTAATTAGCTCAAACTATGAAATGAGACACAGCAGAATGCAAGTTTATTAATTGGATATCCATAAGAGTAAAATCATCCATGGAAGCAACACAATAATTGACTTCAAAACAACAAGAATCCATTCCAATTACATATGTACAAGAGTGTTATTTTACATGTCTAGCTCTGGTATTATACACAACAATCTAGACAATAGTCAGATGATCTGTCATTGTATTCAAATTCAGGAAATGTGTGGAAACACTACCTGTGTTGCCATGTTAGCCAATAACCCAAGGCCAAGTCAAACTCTAAAGCATGTATAAAAGTGGGATCCAAGAGATACATCAATACATGTAAATGTATGTACAGAAACAAACAAATGTTCAGCTAAGGCCAACAAATAAATCTGCAGTTTCTGATCTCCATGCGTGTCGCCTCAGACCTACACGTCAAAAAAAATTTCTCTTTTTTCTTTTCTTTTGCTACGAAACGATGTCCAATTGCAGCCAAAATTGCTGAATCGATTGGAATTCTACCATGCTATGTTTTAAACAACTTTTTCACATATGGGTATCAACGTTTTCCCAATTAGTGAGGCCTCTCTTAGCTACCATACTTTGTGTACAGGAAATTTGGTCTGGACCCAATAACCGCATATACATGTACACGTATTTCACTGGCTGGCAACAAACAAAAATTACAAAAAACACACCGATTTTTAAGCTGACCTATGACCAGAAACCAGAGACTTTTTTTTTGCCTAAACAAGAAGATAGTAAAAAAGGATAAAAAGAAATTTGTATTCATTCTAATGAGGATTTTTCTGAATGCTGAATATTTCGTTATGATTTAAACTCATTTAAAATCAGAGTAGACTTTCAACAGGGCATGGAATCAGTGTCCGAGTTTAAGATGAACACAGTGACTGAAAATTACTGTTTTATTTATGGTAATATGACCTTATCATGTGAGGTAATCTAAAACTAGCACTCCAATTCCATGCCTTGTTGACATGACGATATTGCCCCTTTAATGATCTTTTTTTAAACTTGTGCTTGATTATGATTGTTCTGCTGTCCCCTTCTGACACAGTATCCTGAATATATTTCATGGATTATGTATTTAACATAATTACAAAGAAATGTCATTGCACATCTTTGCTGCTATTGATAGCGTCAGTATTAACAGGAAGGGTGTATTCAACTTCCTCAGTGCAAATAATCCCCAGCAAAATGTGAAATTATTGCTGAAACTAACAACATTGCCACATGACATCCATGTCTGGTGTCAATGAACTTAATTTCCTGCTATGAGACAACAAGGATCAAACTGTACATAATTAGACATTGCTTTATAATCCATTCATATACATTGTACATGTCGATACATTGTACATATCATGTCGATACATTGTACATATCATGTCCTTAATAATCATCACATTTCAGTTGAGGTATTTGCCTCTTAGTAAATGATGCAAAAATATACTAAATTTTTCTGCTCATACATTAAAATATTTTCCAGATTTATTATTCAAAATGAAAACACGACAGACAGAATGCAGACATCTTTATTTTCTTGAGACTAACCAATACTTGCAGGAAGTTAGACTGACAATGTACAATCTGACAAACATGGCCACAGCTTTTATTCCATTTATTGCAAATGTTAATGCTTATTCGATAAAAATCAGTCCTACATGTACTTTTACACCACTCACACACTTCTACCAGTACACATACTATGCATTATTATACCATAGTACATGTAGCAATTAGCATACATTGACAGTACAGAGTTTACATTGACCACTACATGTATGCCATGCAGACTAGGTACAATGTATTGTCAATATAACACGTCATTACGTGTCACTGGACATTGCATTATTTCATCAGCCACTGAGTCATGAAAAATATGCATGTATAGTACATAGTGTAAATGTAAACAATGTAAGTTAGGCAATGTATACATAATACAAGAGAACTAGCACTAAGGAACATGTCCAGTAAATTGAAACAACAGTATCTTAATTGTTAACATTTTAAAAATCATGTGTGTACTGTACATGTACATGTACACTACTATTATATTCTATGTAAACATCATACACATGTACTGGTAGTGTGTATCTGTGTATATGATACATTCTGAGTCATGTACATTGTACACACTGCAAATTGTGAATAACACTATTAGTACAGTGATGTCCTTTTTAACATCTACACTTTAACCTGTCAAACTAAAATATGCTCCAGAGACACGTGTACAGTACAACTATCACCTGATACATCTTGAGGTTATACACTTATTGAAGAATATGCTACTCCAATCTATGTATTCATAACAGATTCAAAGTCTAATTGATGTTTTAAAAAGTAACTTATCATTCGATTTTCAAACAGATGGCAATCTTCTTCAAAATTCCAAATAGTGTTGATGTAATAGCGTGGGATGAGCTTACACACCTTTAGTCTACTGCTGAATGTATGTGACTTATAATACAGTATAATCCATGTAATGCTGAGACACATTAGCAGTCTCTGTATTCCTCTGTATGTAAGCTCCTCATAAATCATGTATTTTTACTGCACTAAAATAACATTACTCTCTCGCGCTACATTCCCCATATAGTCCAGTGGGAACGCTTTACAGCAGGCTATAATCAGATTAACAAGGAAGGCACTGAATTAATTGCAAAGTTCACATTATCTGTCTGTAACTAATTTCAAGGACGTTAATTTTAATCGACAATAAGAAGCCTTTGCCAAATTAAGGTCAATTATGATTATGAAGGCAATATAATTAACATTTTTGTTTGAACTATCAGATTTTTCAAGTCAAGTGATAATCCCTTGAATCCCAAACAAAGGCATGCAGATTTTTGTTTTGAATCAACCATACAAACATGTAAGTGAATGTGAACTACTGAGTTGAAATTGAGTTGTTTCACATGTACATGTACACGTTGTCATTTCAATCAAACCATTATTTAAAAATAATTCTAATAACGAACAAATTAACAATGTATTAGGTGTAAATGCATGGTGCAACTTGTACATAATTTATAGTGTGCATTTGTATGTGCATGTACAACATACATTGAACATTAGTATACATCATTTTGTTTTTAATGTTAACTATCAATGTACACTAAGTACACTGTACCATGATTGTACACAAGTTAGAAAACAATTACACCAATGCAAGGTCAACAGATTGCAAATTATTTTGATACAATTTACATACAATAGACTACAATACATGTACATCCATATCAGTGTGTTATTCAATCAGGTTAACAATGAAGTGTGGTAATTCATCCTGGTTCTATGATATCTATCAGAAGCATACTGTACCTGTAGGTCAACATGCTCTGTGGTTACATTGTATTAAGTCAAATATTTATGTTCAACACTTTATTATTCCAATCCCCTGAAGAGAAAAACCACATTGACTGCAAACATCCCTGTACAAAATCATTGAATAACAAGTGAAAACTGTAAGCACTGGTACAAGTTCAAATAGATTTTAGGGTACATTTTAGTCAGAACAAAATGATAGATTTTTATCGCCAATACATGCAGATAGATATCTTAAGAACAAAGTTTATTTCCAGTTGTATTTACTAATGATACCATATTATGAATGTCAAGTCCATTATACATGTACATCCTGTACACATGTTAAAGTGATTGGTTTGACTCGGGTAATAATTGAGTTAAAGGAAGGTTACATAAATGGTACATTGCATAAAATACATACCTTAGCAAATATGTAGTTAAGATGCAAACAACCAACCTTTCATATGACCAACAGTGAATTTGTAACAATAACAATTACCCTTTTCTCTAAGATGAATCATCCATTTCCAAAAATGGATGATTGGTGCATGTATGATACATTCCATTAAAAAACCATTAGTGTTAATTAAAACAAATTGACTATTCGTTAGCAAAATTTGACAGTCAAATAACAGCTTTCTAACTTAGTCTAATTATTGTCATCATTTGTGCAAACCACAATTATTTATTTAATTCAATTCAATTTGAACTCAATTCTTTTTCTCCCATAACATCATCCAGTCTTGAGCCTTGAGGCAAAGTTTACAAAAAAAAACGAATCTGAATCCAAACACAAAAGCATTGGTGAAGTAAAACAGATTAAACTGATGTTGTTGACCTTTTCCATTGTAGAAGACTGGGTCACCTTAGCTACAATTATGTACAGTATGTGTGTACCCTGACTATTATGAAAGAGTTCTCTCTGATACTCAATCACATAGGTCTACAGTTTCAATAGATGATTTTGACAGGGACTGACTCAACATTGTGTTCTGTTGAAACTGAGCTCACAAGGTCTGTCCAAGCTGTGGTTCATTTTTATACACAGCAGTCATAACCAAAGTTACTGATATAAATAAAATGCATAACACATGTACATGTACATTGCACATACCAAAGAGTCCATATTAACTTGTATTTATAAATATACCACTGTACTATATCAGGCAAATATCATCAGGCAAATATACCACTGTACTATATCATCAGGCACACATTATTGCGTTTTAGGGTTAGAATTTGCCAGTACAAAAACTGCACTGAACCCTAGTACTTTTTATTTTATATTTCCAAAATCAATATCTATTATCTGAAGAAAGAAATTCCATGTAAGAAATTAATATGAATCAATCTGTTTACAAGTTGGTCTATACAAGTATTTAAGCACATTTTACAAAATGTGTCATTATTATCATCAAACAGAAACAGTAGCTTTTTATAAATGGGCACTCCTTGTTTATATTCATTGTTTACATTAATTATGTGAACGAGTTACATACACAGTACCAATCAACGCACAAACAAATGCATGAATCAGCAATGTGACTTAATAGTATCAATATTTTGCATACAATTTATGAATGACACTGTTGACATTATAATCCAATAGAAGTACAGCAGTATCTACTGCTGAGATGAATCTTGTGATGAATCCTTGGATGAACCAGATGTTGTATAAGATGACCTTGTTATCTACATCAATTATTGACAATATGACCAGTATAATGAGTGAACATGGTATATGGCTAAATCTTGAGCTTGTGTTCCTTCCTCCGTGGTTATATGAATACTACACAAGTGTTACAAAATGAAGGGACAAAACTTATATCAACAGTATGCCTGCCTGTACTGTGTACTGTTATGCAGAGTTACACACCTTCATATTACCTATATTTATTTTTCTAATGGACATGTCCCTCATGTATGCATTACATGTATAATGACCATCAACAAAATTCATACAAGAAATAGAGACAATGTGGTTACGTTCTGTTAGTAACATTTTATGAGCATCTCCTCATGTTCCCACACAGTTCTAAAAACAGAATGATGTGAACACATGGCTTACTTAATGCTTTTGATCTAATTTAAAACACTTCCTAGCTATGGGACATGAATGGTGGCAAACATCCATTATTAGTCATACATTGTATCCTAAATGTCACCAATGGACGTACTAATAAAATGTCAAATTTATGCAGTACACTTTATCAGAAAGTATGCCAGTGTTACGTAGGAGCATAAAATACAGAATAGAGAAAGGTGCAAGATTGATGCAGAGGCCTTCCTTGTGTACTGGAACAAATACATACTGTACATGTATGTACACTGTAGTATTTAAACAGTGTATGTTGCAAGCAAACGCAATCATTGTGACAAGTGACTTACAGGCAGCGAATATGACTTTGATCCTGTCATTATCAATTTATTTATTTTGCCAAATTTTGAGACAAGTGCTACTGAGGTGTCCATGAATCAGAAACTACGTAGCTTGAGCAATATGACAAAGTAAATGTACATTATTAGGACAACAGTGTTACACGTTAGGAATACAGTGCTCATGTACATATAATAATTTCATCATTTGCGCTACAATCACAGTGATTAGATGACAAAACTATTTTATTAAATTCTTCAAATAAGAATTGAATACACGTGATGTGTGTAGGTTAAAGGGGCAGTATCGTCACGATCAGAGCAGCCTTTCAACAGGGCATGAAATCGATGTCCTAGTTTAAGATTAACACTGTGACTGAACATTACTGGCTCATTTATGCAGCAGCAACGGTAACATGACCTTATCACATGGGGTATTATGGTAGTCACTGAGTTAATCTATAACCAGCCTTCTGATTCCATGCCCTGTTGATCGTGACGATACTGTCCCTTTAAGTATTACAGTATGATTATATACTTCCTACAGTGTTAGTCCAAAGTACAAGCTAACTAACACTGATGACCTTTCTTTGCTTATGATCCAATAATTAATCAATCTTATTTACTTACACAGTACTACATAATATCAAATGTGCAGACAAAGCTCTCTTAAAGCTCACTTTACATTTCAAAATTCACCCATCAATTGTCTCCCCAAATCCTATACCCAGGAGGTTGTTAATAACAAAAAAAACACTCAGTGAATTGTATTTACTTAGTACCATCACAAAGGTTGGAAACAATTAACAAATTTGACCAAATGCCTACACCTCCTGGCCAACTGGATAATGATTATGGACAATTTATAGGGGCACTACATTGTATGAAGAGAACAAACCATTTGAAGAACATTTAACACCTTGTATTCCAATATCTTGCAAGTTACCATGTACAATCAATCAACTAAAATCTAGACACCATGTTGTGAAATTAAAGTGTGGAGAAATGAAGATACTTACTTTCCAATGATTTCACACAGCTCATACACATCATCAAATAACAAGTCTTCATCCGTCATCTTGCAGGCAACCTCAAGCACTGACACTTCCAACTTGACTGAAAGAACTGAAAAATAAGAATAAAAAAACACTTTAAACATTTGTTTTCCATTTGAATTGGGTGAAAGGTCTACTTAATAAATAGGGCATCTTGCTTTTAGAGGTTTGATTAAAGGTTAATTATGTTTTATTTGTTTGTTGCTAGTTAGACCTTCAACCTGAAAAGTGAAATTCTAAATTCAAATCCGACATTTCTGCATGAATTTAAAAGGACAACTTACATGTATCTTGAGTCATACAATGTTATTCATTCAGTCATCATTGTTGTTGAGTTAGAAACTCAAGTTTGTACTGATTTTGTTTGGCAATAAAGAAACGAAACATGCAAGTCCATCTAATATTAGACTTGAGTCTCAATATGACTTAATAATAAATGTTTTCAACATTCTCAAAGAATATAGGGATGTGATGAAGAAAAAATGCCAATTCACACACAAACATAAATGTAATGACACCACCAACCACCACCAAGCATTCATCTTTGTCTTAGATTCTATAAAGAGTTGAGAAATCATGTTTTCATTTTCGATGAAAAACTGTGATTAAAGATGTATCACCATTGTTTTACTGGCACTTTCACATTTATTTAGTTTTCATCGGAACATTGATAATTTCCTTTTTGAAATGAAAACAAATACTGTCAAATGATATTTCACCAAAAAAAAGTTCACAAAAAATGCACTAGAAGCTTGGTTTTAAGTTTAACAGTAGAAAAATACCAAAATTCATTTATGACAGGACCCACCATAAATTCATTTCCCGACATTTTTACTGTAAAGTAAAACTGTGCTTCTCACAATTATTTTGAGAAATATGTCATTTTAAAGCATTTGTTATCATTTCCTCAGGTGAAACAGCAATATTTTGGTGGAAATTACCAGAAAAATAGCAAAAAACACAGGTGATACATTTTTTTTAAATAAAAAGTAATGTCAAATTAACGTTAACCACCAAACAGTACAGTTTGTTGTATTTTGATGGACTCAGTACTGTATAGCCCAGCCAGGGATACTTTACATGGAGCCAGGTGTCTTGCATGTAATTCCATCCAAGTCCAACAGTTGGGTGGTAGTGTTACTGAAAGGTGTTGGATTTTGATGGACTCGGTACTGTATAGCCCTGACAGGGATACTTTACATGGGGCTGGGTGTCCCAATTCCAGCTAAAAGTCCAACATTTGGGTGGTAGTGTACTAGTGTTACTGCATGGTGTTGGATTTTGGTGAATTCAGGAAGGTTCTTAGCCAAAATAGCTAGGGCATTAGGGTTAATTTCACAATATAACCCAACATTTGCAACCAGCACTGCACTTGAATAGCTTATTAAACTAAAAACAAGTTCCACTGGTTCTAGTTCTATAATTTTACTTAAGAGCTGGGAGCCACAATACAAAGAACTTTCTTTTATCCCATCAGGGATACTTATTTTCAGTAGTTTTGGATGAACTTGCTGATTCAGGGTACAGATTTATTTGTGAGTATCAAGAAAGGATTCCCAAATAATCTTGCTTTTCCCTCTAACATTAAATGTATTTTTATCTAACATTTATAAACTCCATCTGATCATGCCAATTAGCAAAATAGGGAGTGTATATTATTATTGCCACATTCTTTTCTAAAGGAACATTGCCTGAAAACCAAACCAATTAATTGTTTAGTTATTGTGACACCAATGTGACTAAAGTTAAAATTTAAAAAGAAGGATATGGAAGTAAAACATAGCAAAAAGGTAGCATAGGCTAGCCGTGGGATTTAATGTTATGGTTAGGCCTAAAAGTAACACTAACGTTAACAATAACATTAACAGTACAGTACCTAGGCCTATAAAATTAAAAGAATGCAAAATGTTAACATTACACGATAATGTTTGATGCATTATGATTCATATCTATAAATAACCAAATGATATATACAATTATATAATCAAAGTTAGAGGAGTTTACAATCAGTCTGACGTTAGGCCAAGCCAAGGACAAGGTAAGGCGTAAGCCTATCTTGCCTAACGTTAGAATTTAACGTTCATTATGCATTGCAGTCAATACTGCATTGACAGCGGCAGTGAGCATTCCCATCACAATACACAAACACAACTAGCCCACTTTTGATCCATCTGTGAACACTTCAAGTTAAAGAAAACACTCACCTTTAATCGCAATTATCTTCTCTTTCAAAAGCCTTGAAAAGAGACAAAATATATTGAGTAGTTCCACCAAATGCAGTTATTTTCCGACGAAGAAACTCCGTACAGATGGATTCCAGATAGCACCTCAAACCCTCAACACGCATGCGTTGTACATGCAAGGTCAAGGCTCCAAAGCGCGCGCGACGAGGGCGAGGTTTGGCGCGAGATGATAACGCCCTCTACTGTTTAAAGCATGACAGTTTCCCTAATAAAACAAAATTAATGCTATCAAGTTTAACAAGTTTAGAAATTGTAAAACTAATAACGCACTATTATTTATTCAAATTAAGCCAAGCGCAAACTTATGTCAATGAAAACCCCACAATGCACATGTGATCCTCAATTTAAGAAAATACAAAATAAAATGCGATTAAGGGGATATTATCACGAACAGGGCATGGAATCGGAGTGCTAGTTTTAGATTAACTTGGTGACTGACAATAGCCCACATGATAATTTTAAGGTCATATTACCGTTGCTTCTGCATGAATGAACCAGTAATTTTCAGTCACTGTATTTACCTTATACTATGACACCGATTCCATGCCCTGTTGAAAGTCTGATCTTATCGTGATGATACTGTCCCTTTGAACCCCATAACTGGGGTCGTTTCATGATTGTAGGGCTCACTTGAAGTACTGTAATTGTTTTTTTTTTAAACATGTCCATGTATTTTTCTAAAGGATCTGTAGACAAACATTACATAAGCAATAAGTTTTATAAACAAAGAAAACTTGCTGGTTTCAATGCCCCCCACAGTGCCACCCCCATACTATCTTTGTATATAAGCCAATAACAGACCATGACTCCTTTAATGCAAGTCACTCAATAGTGTAGCTACCAAATACATTTAATGATTAAAACCAAATAACTCTTTTAAGGTGTACATTGGTGTATGTTTGCTCTCATTTAAAATAAAGATACTCAACCATCATATGAAAGTGTTAGCTATTAAGTTGGGTCATTAACATGGTGAATATGCATTCAGATTTATTATATTCATTCTATTGTGGATTTTAAGAAAGGTCACTTTTTTTTCCAATAAACTTATAATTTAACTTATCTTTAAAATAACTCAGACCAAATTATTTCTAGGACAGATCGGCATCATAAAGAAATTCGAGTATTTTTAAAATACTAATTCTATAACTTACTGTTAAACCAAATACATGTTTTTCTATGTTCTAACCAATCTTATTTAAATCGTCGCATAAGAAAACATATTTCAAAATAGGTTGAATCATTATGGACAAAAAAGATTGTCCAACTATGATTTTCAAAATAAACTGCTACAAAAACCAACATTTTTGTTTATATTTGCTCATTCCAAATCCACCCCTCCTCAATTTATCTTAAAATTCACATGTAAGAGCAATCAAACTTCTTATTAAGAGAATGCACATATTACTTCATGTATTTACTATTGTTTCCATTATCTGCAGTAAAACAACTTGGCCAACTCACTCCTCTTTTCTTTCCAAACTTTATCTCAAATATAAAACAGAATTGACAAACAGATACTTTCATTAAACCACAATAATCTTTACAAAGATAATAATTTCACTTAAAAATTGTTTTCATAGTCACAAGAACATAAAGAAAATAAGAATCTTTTCCAGAAGGATTTCTCTGTTTTTAATTAGACCTGATTAAAAGTGTTCAGACTTCTGGCTGTGCTCAATTTATAAAATGTTACGGTTACATTTTTTGTTACTTTTTTTTAAACATCCTGTCTATGTGACTATTACAGGACTGATGGGAAATATTACTATACACAAAAGTTGCGTTATGCACAAATATTTAAAACTTTTATTTAAAGCTCGGATTCATGCAATATGGACTACTTTAATAAAGCAATTTGATCACAATTTTGCCCCAACCACTGCCCCTCCCCCCTGAAACCCCCCAAAAACATATACATGTACACACACACTTGTGCTGGGGTTTTAAGGGGTGTGGAGGGGGGTACGGAGGTGACAATATGTTATACCAGAAAACTGCACTTTTTGAATGTTTTCAATGTAATCCAAAGGAACTACACAAATGTGATTTTGGTTCTAGCGTTGTTGACTTGCCACACATTTAATTCCTCATAGGCATCCAAAGCTTCCTCAAACTGATCATTGGTAAAACCCTTAGCAAGGCAGGTTTGTCTAGCATCAGCAAACTTAACACTCTGCCGACCAGAAACCATCTCACGAATAATGCTGAATACAACATCTTCAGAACGCTGTTTCCTGTAGAACAAATAAATAAACAATGAGGAGATCTACAGAGATCATGTATCATAATGATCAATGACAGCCAATTCTATATTTATATTGTTTGTTTTAGTGACTTCAACTGTATAAGTATTTTGTTTTTAAGATAAAAGTGTAAAATTGTATACTAATTTAAATCTTTGAAAGTGCTTTTTGAATGACAACCCGTTGTCTATAATAAAAACCAATGTGAATGTTTTTTATGATAGGGCCCTCTCTTGTTTTTGTCAATAGCTTTAAGACAAGACAAGTATGAGACTAAAGAGATAAGAAGATCAGTACCTTCCTGTGATTTCTTGTTGACCATGTAGAGATTCCTTAGACATTTCCATCAATCTCATGGCTTCATTAACATCTTCCTTCTCAACAATATCCACCAATCTCAAACGAGCCTGAAATCATAAATATAATTCAGTAGATAAATTAATTCTTAATCCATTTTTCTATCAGTTTGAGCAATATCAAACTATCAATTAATTTATGATGAAACTCACCAGAGCTGTGGACAAACGAAGAATCGCAAGTAGTGTCCTAGCCGATGTGAACGTTGAATCCTTACTCCCTCGTGCCTCTTTACGCATTTCTACATACGCTCCTGTGATATAGTCCGTCAAACTCTCTGGAATGGCAGGAACCTTAGTCTGACAGAGAGCAATGTAGCGGCTGAATAATAAAGATAAAAAGTATTTAAAAATCAAAAGTATTCATAAAGGCGATCTTATCTGTGAAAAACTAAAAAAACAGAAGCTACAGTTACGTTACTTTATTTCCATAATATCACAAAAACAGAAGCTATAGTTAGTTACTTTATTTCCATAATATCACATTTTAAAAGTAACAAACATTAAATAACAGTAGAGTACTTTTAACAGCAAGAGTCTTATCTCTTATATAACACATCTCACTAGAAAGATGAAGGCTTGTAAAACACAAGACATTCAAATGAAAGATCAAGCAATGCCAGTCAAACATGTTAGGTTAGGAGTAGGATGTTCATGGGATGTAAGGTACATTCTTTTCTTAACCAGTATTTAAACACTGGAACATCAATGCCTGCTAAGAAAATAAAAACACATCCACTGTGGTGGATTTCAATCTGGAACCATTTAAACACTAAATACTGAGAAATAGTTGATCAACTTACCGCATGAGATTCATGTTGAGTGGTGTAAACTGCATTGGAGGTTGTGTACTATGCTGATGTACATAGGTAATATGCTGAGCTAGTCTGTTCAAACATAAAACATTTACAACAATGTAGGAAAATTAAGAGTAAGGAAATGACAGACCGTATTTATTCAAATTATTGCAAAGAGTAAAAGAAGGTTTCAAATGGCACCATATTTAGTTTTTTTGAAGTGGAGTTCTCGAGGAGATTGCATCCATGCATTTTGAAGGTACACAGGGTACCTTTATTCCTTGAAGTGTGTGTCGGGGTTTAACAATGATTTGGAAACTTTAGAATGATGTTGTTAACCAACCTAAGATCATTTTCTCTATCTGGTTTGTCCTGTATCAGCCACAAAAGATCAAAACGAGATAGTAGAGCTGCAGGTAGCTGGATGTTATGTTCAATAGACTTCTTAGGATTGTATCTCCCATATGCAGGATTAGCTGCGGCTAGGATGGATACACGAGCATTCAATGATGTCATTATACCAGCCTGTAAATCAATACAAAGTTATTTGATTTTAATCAACATAACGCTTACATTGTACATTACTGGAATATTTTATCTGTGGTTCTTGCTATTAATTTTTCACAATTAAGCCTTACACCAACATCTATTTTTCACAATTAAGCCTTACACCGACATCTATTTTTCACAATTAAGCCTTACACCGACATCTATTTTTCACAATTAAGCCTTACACCGACATCTATTTTTCACAATTAAGCCTTACACCGACATCTATTTTTCACAATTAAGCCTTACACCGACATCTATTTTTACAAAACCATGAATGAAATCTAGGCTTCTGTTAGATTCCTTAAATCATGGCATCATAACCAAGAATAAGTGAACTTGTACTTTAAGAGGCAACAAGATCTAAGAAATAAACTTTGGTGATCAAGTTACAAGGTTTTTTGCATTCCAGAGTTTTATTTAAGTAAAATATTTGTCCAGAATAGACATGATAATGATGATTATGGATCATACCTTTGCAATAGATATCGTCTGTTGTTCCATGACTTCATGAATGGCTGTACGATCCGTCTCATTCATCTTATCAAACTCATCAATACAACAAACGCCTTGGTCAGCTAGCACGAGGGCGCCACCCTCAAGAACCATCTCACCAGTTACAGGGTCCTTCATAACGGCTGCAGTCAGACCAACACCAGATGACCCTCGGCCAGTTGTGTATTGACCTGAAGAGACATTTCCCAGAAAATCATGATTATGACAAATCAACAAGACATTTTTTTTTTAAGTTTGTTTTTATGGTAAAATTTGCACAATTAGTTCATAATTTCAAGGGAATATAAAAGGGAAATAACTTTGAATGTGGTCAACTCGATTGATTGATTGTTTGTAACTGAATTCAATATTTATTGTGTACTTACTTCTTGGTGCCAATCTATCGATGTAACTCAACAACTGAGACTTAGCTACACCAGGATCACCCATCAGACAAATGTTGATACTTCCTAAAACAAAATAAAAGCATACAGTTTAACAAACAATTCATACTTGATTTGTCAACTTAATGGTCAATTGTATATTCACACCCTCATACAGTGTCTTGTTCTCCAAGGACATGGTCGAGATCACTATGCAATTGTTCTCCAGCTGATAGGTACCATTTTTGACATGAGCCTCACTCTGGTTCTCATAGACTTATATGTATAACTTTAAATAGATCCAATTATCACCATGAAAAAAGAATCAATGAATGGCATGCTTTCAATATAGCATATCTTTCTGCAGAGATATTTCCTTGAAGGATGTTAGACAAACTTGTTTTGGATACAAACATCTCACACATCCAGACTGATCACCTTATAAAGTAAACATTACTCGTTTGGTGACTCAGAATATTCTGGAAGAGTTGTGCAAAGACTTGCGAATACATTTTGTTACGTTATCACAAACATTGGTATTTGGTTTGTCTCTTCAAATAGGTCAGCCTTTTTTTCTCTTTTTCAAGACAAATGAACATGAAGCCTACCTCTGATTTTCATCCCTTTGGGATTGCGATTCACTCCACCAACTAACAGTAACAGCAAAGCCTTCTTCACATCCTCATGTCCGTATATCTCTGGAGCTATGGAGGATGCTAGCTTCTCATAGAAATCCTCCTCTGAAAAATAAAAATGCATTTAATAATCACATTTATAACAAAATTTAAATAACCTGATACATGTTATTATAGGCAGGTAATTCTCATAACACATTTGGTGAGAGGCCATCCTTTGCATTCATACTTCTTGTATGAATAAATAAAACCTTTGAAAATACCTACATCTGTGAAAGTTCACATTTATTTGATAGAAATTCATTTAAGTTTCAAAGCAATAATTCCATAGGTTTATGTATAATCAATTCTGTACAGGACAGAATATACATTATTTCTAAATAAAGAGTTTAGTAATAAGAGCATGGTAACTATATATCACCCTAACATATACAGGAGCATCAATGCCCATAACAATTAGAAACACAGCTATGTACAGAGTTTTTGGCCCTAGATTTCAAATCATTTTATACAAACTAACCTGCAATTTGTTGTATTTCTTCCTCAGTCAGTTCCTTCAAACTCATTTCCTCCTCTGCTGATTTGTTCATCTTCATGATGTGCTGAATAAAGACAAACAACTTACTCATGAAATATACCTATGTGTGCTCTTCAACATCCTACATCTTCCTTTTATGACTAAATAGAAGTAATTTCTTAATTAATTGTATGCTGTTACTGACTACTTACATGTGCTTCCATATATGTCTCTGACAGCAATCCTTGAGCCATCTGCATAAATCCAACCCTCAACATGGGAAGAAATATCTGGTTAATTATCAGTTAAGATTAGTACCATTGTGATAAGTCTGTGGCAATAATTCATATATTCATGTCGTCTCCTCTTTATCCAAACTTCAGTCAATTATTTTGTGATGTGATTTATTTGTGACGTGACACTGGAATTTGTTAAAATGCCAGTGAACAACATTTCCAAAAGTAAAATATATCTTTAAAAGTGAATCCATACGCCATCATTCTGAGTAACATAATTTGGCTTAAAGCTGTGTCAGTGCATGTACTATAAATTGTTCTAAGCAGTTCAAGTGCTTCACCAACCTGTAATGCATGAATGATGACAAAACTCTTGTTTACTGATAGGGGTAATTTAACATAATGCATAATTGTTTAAGATGGCCAATTTTGCATTAAATGACTTTAGTTACAACAATCATAACCAAATAAAACTATTATTGACTGATTAAAGGATACGCCAGTGACGCCGATATGATCTCCAGGTTGGCTGCATCGTGTAGTCTCACCCCTGGAGTAGATGGTCATACTACGAGGAATATGACCGACAGGCACCTGGTCACTATGCTCTTGAATCTTAATCTCCTGAAACTTGATGAACTTTGACCCACGAGTCTGAAGATACAGACGACCACCAGATCTGAAAGAACAAAGACGGACATAGATGCAAGTTCAAACACTAACCGATCCACAAGATCAAACTCATGGACAATGTTGCTGTTCTCAGCAGTGAAATAAATTGATGAAATTACAATTGAAGGTAAGTGATTTATTTCCATGTACTTACTTGTTTGCTTGGCATGCTTGGCTTGGACACATCAATAATGGCATGAAGGTAGGAGAACCAATCTGAAATATTGTAATCAATTCAAAAGTATGTAAGAAGACGTTGAAAATATGCAACAGAAAAGAAATATGGAATCATTTTCCAGCTTTGCTTGTTACTCACCGGTTGGAAAGTTTCAGCACCACACTGATCACATGTGTATGTTGCCACGGTCATCATTGGTTTGACCTCGGTACATCGGGTTACAATACCACGTACTGATACAAGCTTTCCAATCTTATCTGCTTTGACATCACGGATGGACAGAGGTTTCTGCTGACTTGGCACTTTGAAGTAAATCTCACTACAATGACAATTGACATAATACAATCATTAATTTCACAGCAACCATCTTTAGTAAATACACTACATAATATTTTGCCATGGGGTTCTTACAGAGGGGAGGGAATCTTGTAGGGCGAACAGTTGCCTGTAGGGCGAACAGTTGCCTGTAGGGCGAACAGTTGCCTGTAGGGCGAACAGTTGCCTGTAGGGCGAACAGTTGCCTGTAGGGCGAACAGTTGCCTGTAGGGCGAACTGCACACAGATGGAGGGTGCATGATAAGCAGAGACATGAGTCATCAAAAAATTGCCTTCATCTGCATTTAGTAATGACTGTCACCCTTACCTGTACAAGCCTCACCCTTACAAGCCAATAGTATGATCAATACTCACTATCTGCGGATTAATTCTGGTGGGAATTGATTCCTTGGGTCACGAGTCTCTCCAGGATTGGGACCTCGTAGTCGCTGCTCCATCAGTAATCTATGTTCAATATATACATCCAATGCATCTTTTTGTATGACCTACGTACAGACACATAAAAACATGAATTCAACAAATGAAGAAAAACATTAGATAAGGGTAGAAAACTTGGGAAATCGCTTTGCATAGTTCATTCTTTATACACAGTATTTTCTTATATATTTCTTACACACTTTTCTCTCTCTCTCTCTTTCTCTCTTGTTTGTTTTTTAACCCTAACCCGCTAATATTTTGGCTAAGAATCTTCCTGAATCCAAAATCTACCACCATACATTAACACTACCACCCAACTGTTGGACTGTTGGACTGTTGGAGTGGGACACCTGGCCCCATGTCAAGTATTCCTGTCTGGGCCGAGTCCATCAAAATACAACACAACCAGCTGGTGGAGTTTGATGGGTTTGGGGTTGTTAGGGTTAAGATAATGTTTAAAGTCCTAGTGTTATTTTCACCTCTTTTTCTCTGTAGTCTGGCAGTAAATCAAAGACTGCATCAGCAAAGAGGTTTGTGTATCGTCGAGTATTCTCAATGATAGATTCAGCTAAATCAGGATCAACCTCATTAACATCATCCAAATCAATCGTCAAGGCAACCTGCTCACGATGAGCGATGGATACCTGCAAAAGAAATCAATATTAAACACATGCCTTAATAAATATGAATTTATGAAAATGACATTAAAAGTTAGCTGAATATTGCCTTTCAATGGAAGTGCTGGCATGGTATGATTAACAATAGTCCTAATACCTCTTCCGTTCAGTCTCATTTTTTTTAGAATGACGTAATTGTCGGTGTTCACAGTGACAATTACATCATTATTCTCAAAATAGGAGACTGAACGGAAAAGGCATTCGGACTAGTTTAACAACTTTCAGTTAATTTCATATAGCAGGTAATTTTTTAATGAAATCCCATGGTGACCAGATTTATACTAATTTTACCATAATCACCAAACACCCAGCATGCCCAGCAACTTTTACCCTACTCACCAGTTGCCTTGCGTACTTGAAGTTCTTTGAACCATCTTCACCTTGGTTGCAGAAGTCGGACATAAAACTTCTGCATTTTTCTTAAATGAAAAAAAAATATTCATTGATAAATTAAAATGTTTTAACACTAATGTTAGTATCAATTAAACACATAGGCCTATCAGGCAGTCTCTTGTTTAAATAGTACTAGAAAATTGTAATGACTTGAATTCCTACATAGGCTTGACTTGGCGTCAAGACTGGCCTTGAAACTAAACATGTGGCATAAAATATCGTTTTGCTTATTGTTGATACAATGACATGTTAACGTTAGATGAATTATCAATAGTGGATTATGTGGACAGTATTAGTATTTAAGGAGATATTCAAAAGGAGCAAAGCATTCCAGGGAAAGAATGCCGTTTTTGGGGAATTTTTTTGCAACCACAAACTGGTTAAAAAATGATTCTATCGATTTTTGGAGGTACAAAAAGCGAAAACTATCTTTAAAATTCACTTTTATTATGGTTTCGGACTTTATTTCCCTTCTAAAAAAATCCCCTTCAGAAAATAGAAGGATCCTATAGTATTATAGTTGCCACTGCGCATGTACATGTACAATGACCGTGTTGGTCAATAATGGGGGAGTTGACAAGATCAAGGTAGAATGTTGTATCCGACCGCCACTTTTTCTCATTCAATATAACCAAAGTAATCTTACCTAACTAGTAAGGTGGAGAACATATAGATGATGATGGACATATACTTCAAATTATTCCAGGATATTTATTTCATGAAAAATCAGGCATTTTTGGTATACAATGACTTCCTCAGTCATGTCAGTCTGATCTTGTCAACTCCCCTGTTAGTGTTAGTGACCAACACAGTCATTGTACATGCTCAGTGGCAACTATAATAGGATCCTTCTATTTTCTGAAGGGGATTTTTTTTTTATAAAGGAAATTAAGTCCGAAAACCATCATAAAAGTTGATTTTAAAGATAGTTTTCACATTCTGTACCCCCAAAAATTGGCAGTCGGATACGACATTCTTTCCCAAGATTAGACTGACATGACTGAGGAAATCATTGTAGGCCTATACCAAAAATGCCTGAATTTTCATGAAATAAATATCCTGGAATAATTTGAAGTAGGCTAGGCCTATATGTCCATAATCATCCATATGTTCTCCACCTTACTGGCCAAGGCTAAGTTGAACTGAAGTTAAGTTATGTTTAGAAATACAGCAACTACAGCTAGAAATAGAATAGACAGTCACGATAGCATTAAGAGGATTATAAAATATATCAGTGACTGCATTCATTAGAGTAGAGGCACTGTAACAACAATAAATAAAATTGGAAGTTCATTTCATAAATACAAAAATTCAAACTTAACTTAGGCTTAACAATAACATAACGACAACAGACAACGAAGGAAGACATTTAATTTTAAACATGTTAAATTTTGATGGCAGCAATCTTATCATTCGATTATCAGTAAATCAGTAGTAAATACGGTATAAAAACTTCCATATACAAACCTTTCTCAGCTACGTAGTCTTTTGCAGGCATCCTGATTTTACAAGTGGCAAAACTAAGTCAGAAAAACGTTTAACCAAATTAGACAAAATCTCTGAATCTATGCATTCACTGTGCACGAATGATGCTATCAACAAAACGAACGTGGCGCGAAAGTGGTCACGTGAGAAATTAAATGCCCGACCCGCGAGATCACTGGTAAACAATACATATATTTGACAACGCAGGCAGTTTCTGCTCATGGATACCAGTCGCTATTACAGGCATGGCAAAAGCTAATCTATCCTTGTCAAAAAAGTATTGTTTGCGGTACCGTTTGTTTGTCAGTTATCTAGTGTATTTTTCCTTTTATTTGAAATATTTCCAAAACAACTTAATACAAATTAAGACTGAAAGAAAATGAGGTTATTCAAAGAGAAGTTAAGGAAAGTATTAATAAAACTTTCATAGACAGCCCCTCCAAGGCAGAAAATATTACAATACCCTTCCCCAAAAAACTATTTTTTTTTAAATAGTTTGTTCTCCTGTAGCAATGCTCATGACCACAGTTAACTGCAAAAAATAAATAAAATCAGTTCAGTGCCCTTACACAAATCCCTTCCAATGTTTGTCACACCCACCCTGGGCAACCTATATTCCATTGTATGCTTCCAAAAATTGAATGACACATTGTAAAATGGGTCATTGTGTCTAATTATGTTAATATACATCCTATAACACAAATCAATAGAAAAATAGTACAAAAGATGTTGGAAAAAAAAGAAAAAAAAAACTACCATCAACTAAATTGTCTTTATTCCGCTTCCATCCCATTTAATTGGATTTCCAAGAAGAAACTTCACTAACAAACTACAAATTCAGCAGTTCTGTGAATCAGAATAATAAATAATAATTTCTGGATGTATTTTTAAAGTTCTTGTTAATGACACAACCTAAGTTTATATTTGCTGATCGTAATTTCTGAATATGTTTTCAATATATTCTCAATAATGACACAACCTAATGAGGTGAATCTTTGATCGCTTTGTTTATTTCTTTATTCACATGAAGTGAGACACTAGCACAATATGTAGTTTACCAACCGCATATTTTCCTTTAAGTCGTTACTTTTAAATAACTACTAATATGTTTGGTCTTTAATTTGATATCAATGTATCAATGAAAATAAATAAACTAAATCATGACAACCATCATTTTATGAATGTCTTTGTCCAATGTTCAATTATAATAATACAAATAATAGGCAAATACTTGAATTTGAAAATTCTACACAGAAATCAGAAAGTGTGATACACTTTTCTTTATCTATAAATGAACTTGCACTGAAAGGTGTTTTACTCTGAATAAAAAACTAAAATTACATTTATTGAAAGTCAAAGTTCAACAATAGTTGTAGGACGTTATTATGTGTATTGAGGATCAAAACATATGTCAAGTAATGAGCTACAGTTTTACCTGTACTATTAGTCAGAAACATTGATTTGAAAATGGCAACAAACTATTTAAAGTTGTTGTTCTATAACTGTTCAAGTTTAAAAGTGATTCTTGTAGCTTTGCATGGTGAGGAGGATAAGTAAGACTAATTGCGGTGACACCATGTGAAATTCTCAATTGAGTAGTAATTAGTTCTGAAAAGAACTGGAGGTACAACTCGACGTTTCGATCAGTATGCTCTGATCGTCCTCAGGAGAATTCTCCCGAGGACGATCAGAGCATACTGATCGAAACGTCGTTTACACTTTACATGACATTTGATACCATATACCACTTTACATGACATTTGATACCATCTACCACTTTACATGACATTTGATACCATATACCACTTTACATGACATTTGATACCATATACCACTTTGGATATATTGATAAATGTATATTTTGGGTTATACAAATGTTGTACCATGGCTTTAATTCCTGAATTTTCTGTTTGTCCGACTAACATTCCATTATTTGATGACACCTTACACATTATAGCCTCACTGACTTTACAAAATTACAAATGTGAAGTTCTTGAATAATATATTCTAGCATGGAAATATCACCACACAGTGGTAATATTAGATTAAATATTTATTAAATATATAAACAATTGACTGTTTATATAAACAAAACATTGTTTTGTTTTGGTGGCAAAATGAAATACATGTAGTTAAAAATGTCATTTGGATTAAAAATGTACACTGTAATTAATAAGTACAATGTAATTGTGATTAAGACAAAAACACTTCTTAAATATCATGAATATATATATTTATTGTTAGTTCTAAAATGTTATAAAATACAAAATACTGATACTTCAATGCAAGGGTGGCACAAAGTGAAAATGCAATGACGTCAATTCTGCCACACAAAACAGCCAACTAATCAAATAAAAGGTCATACATTGTTGGTAAAAATACCGCATCAAATCAGAGTGTGTACATGAATCGTTTGTAAGAATTACAATCAAATGTCAGCCCTCCTGTACATTTAAGCTTATTAAGGGAATCTTACTGCTTATTCATTTGATCTTGTTCAATATAACTGAATCAGAGAATACAAGATGATCTTCTTTCAGGTACGGCCAGTTTTGAAGAGGGCACAATTTAAAATAGAATACATCGAGCATAAACTTAGCATGAGGGTTCAAAGGTCAAGGCTAATGCGGGTCAAAAGGTCAATCCACCTTATTTTGGGTGCGAGGATTGGGTTAACATCCATCCCCTCCCTTATTAGCATCAAAATTAGCAAATTACAATGGTAAATGAGCAAATTACCAATTCTATATTTTAACACAATATTACTCCTAATGATGCATTTAAACAAAAAGGAAATGTATGTTACAAAATTAGTCATTTATTATCTGAAAGATAACTTGATGTGAAGTTTGGTCAAGGTATCAGTCATCCTGAAAATTATCTTTTTAATCACATAAAATGGTCATGTTTTTGAAAAAGAACAAAAAACGGTTAGATTTGTTTTTCTGTTATGTTATACAAAAAGTTGGCATTCTGCAACTTTTTTGGGAAATTCAACATAACTCCTGTTTTCTCTAAGATGAAAACATTTCATATAAAATAATTACTCTGGCTAATTGATAGATGAACCAACTTAACACAAAGTATGTTTGCAGATGATGACTGTAATTACCAATGTTACACCTTCAGTTTAAGCATCAATGTGTAAATGTTCACAACTATGAAAAGCAACATGAATTTTAAATACTGTAAAACTGGTAATTTTCGCGCGAGTAATTTTTCGCGCTCAGCCACCCTACCGACACATTCGCGGGTTGTTGCTTTCGCGCACGGTAAATATTTGACTTGTAGTACAATGCACACGATGTGGTTGACACGTATTTACCACTTCAAAAGGTGACCTAATTATAGTGCCGAAGTCGTGCACCGGCGCTATGCACAATGCTTATATACATGTATGTACATGTAGGTACGTCTTCATTCTGGGGCCGAGGGTAGAGGTAAACAAAGAAAATATTACTTAGTAACTAATTACCAATCCACCGGGCGGGTAATAAATTCGCGTGTTTTTAAATTCGCGCTGTCTAATCGTTACGTGAAAAGCGCGAAAATAAATGTTGCGCGAATATTACCAGTTTTACAGTACTAGTAGCTATTTTGAGAAATGACAATATACTAGATATGTATAGATGTTATATGTACATGACTACACAGAAATGTATATGGAATGTGCAGAAAAATCTTGTTAATAAGTTCCTTATATTTTCGCATAATCAAAAATCCAACATTCACACTGATAATATACAATCATTACTTGTACAATCCTCCAATTTCACTAGTTTCTGAACATTTTTGATAACGGTCCAGGGAGAAAGAAAGGCTAACATTATGTATAAATC
This sequence comes from Zoroaster sp. YZ-2022, assembly GCA_029582265.1. NCBI lineage: Eukaryota > Metazoa > Echinodermata > Asteroidea > Forcipulatida > Zoroasteridae > Zoroaster > Zoroaster sp. YZ-2022. The sequence continues at coordinate 17,687,715 of CM055829.1, read as the reverse complement.
TGTGACATCTTTATCTACAGTAAATAATACATGTATTCACATTACATTGTCTAGAGCTCAATGGATACCCGTAACTTTCTGTATAAACCTCTGTCATTACTGATACCTTTAGCAAGGCATACATGTAATATAATAATTCATTCGTATAATAGTGCATTCCACAAAGACTTGTCACAACGCACTTTACATTATTACCCATAGTCATAACAGGCCAATATCATTCATGTAATCTTGTTTAGCTCACTAAGGAGTATAACCTATGTACAATTATTCCTATCACATTCACTCTGGACAAAATCTCATAACATTCTATATTAATATATATTATCATTGAAACAAAGAGAGACAGAGAATGCCGAATGAGAAGGCATTTGGGTCATTCCGTGTCAAATCACCTAAATTTTCAACATCTCCCATGGTGACCCCCTCAGATTTGGCTGAAAAAATTTGAAAACATAGCTTCATCCTTCAAACTCAGACAAACAAAATTTCAGAGCCAAATTCCAAGTGGATTGGGATTTACGGCCCTCCAAAAGGGGCGTGTCACCTCCCTTTTTGACAAATGCAAATGTTGCCTACACTTTTACACCAATTTCATTTGCTCATAAATACTAATTTGAAAAAGATATGAATCTCAAAGTTGATTTATTGGGTAAACACTGCCTGTTCTCTTCATAAAAGGCATCAGAAATACTGTACCTGCATCACATCTTGAGATATTCTCACTCGAAAACCCTGCTTTAATTCTTCGACAAGTACTTAATTGGAATTTGGACCCCCCCTATTCTTCACAAATAATTTCAGAAATGTTATACAACACTACATTTGTATAATATAGCAACTGGTGTATCATATACAGCAAGCACATCAATTTTAAAGGGGCATATATGTGTTTAATGGTGGGTCAAATATGGTCCGTAGAGAAAAGAATACTAAAAATCCCATTTTTCTGACCCAGGGATGACCCCGTGGTCAGTTAAATTTTTGTTTCAAAGTTTAACAGTAGAAACATACATATGTAAACTCCATTTGTGCCAAATTAAAAGTTTTGTTCTCACCTCCTTCATATTTAATTGATTCTTTGAAATATCACCTCCAGCATAATTTGGCCCTGTAGGAATGCACACATTGTTGCCTATTGCAATGCGTATTGCTGTAATTACATGTAGAAAATACAAAGACAAGTGGACTTTACATAGGAAATTGTACACACACACACTGTATTGTACACACACACACTTTGTATGTAAACTTTTAATGATGTTACTCTTTAAAGTCCCCTTTCCCAAATACATTGACAATACTGCAGCTCAAAGTTTGATAAGTCATTATTATTGCCCAGAGTTGCATCTCGGGACTACCCAGTGTTGTATCAAGGGGACTGCCCAGAGTTGTAACAAGGGGACTGCCCCGAGTTGCATCAATGAGAATTCCTGAAGGTGCATCAAGGGGACTGCCCAGTGTTGCATCAAGGGGACTGCCCAGTGTTGCATCAAGAGGACTTTCTTAAGGTGCATCAAGGGGACTTTCCAGAGTTGCATCTGCCCAGAGTTGCATCTGCCCAGAGTTGCATCATAATAATTTTGGGAAAACCGAATGCTGATTAGACATTACTACTCTCTGTCTCAGATGAGATCTGATTTATAATAAATATTGTTCAGCCGTGCAAAGCAAGACTTTCAAGCGAGTGGAACATTCAGCAAAAGTTGATTTAATATTTTTAGATATTAGAAACACTGCTTCAATGGATCCTGACACAAGTAACTGCTCTGTTGGAATAGCTACTGATAGGCACTGTCACAAAACAAGTTACTGTAGGACTATTGGCCACTATTCAATCTCCAGTTTAGACCCCAATGACAAAAAATTATTGGAGATACGGAGTGGACAATCTTTTGGCAAAGATGATACAATATGCTTCCATCATGAAAAGCTGTACATATCGCGCTACTCAAGCTTGCAGAAGTACTGTTGTGACCCTTACAAAAGACACAAGAAGAAAGTTAGTGGTGAGTATTTAGTACACTTAATGCATGCAATTTTCTACATGTACATGTAGTTATACTGATAAACTTGTTTGCTTTCAAACGCATCTATTGAAAAAATTAACACACCTATTTTGTTCTTAACAATGTAATTGAAATTGTTGAGTATTGGATTGTATATGTTTCCCTTCCAGCTTCTGTTGTGAGGCAAGAACTGTATCCTGCAGTCTGTATTACAAAGCATTAACATTCCACAAATGCTAGATAATATAAATGGATAAAGTTTTAAGGTAATACTTTACTATTTGCCATTGTAGGTTCCCTCCGGATCATTGAAGCAGAATTGCAGATGAGTGCTGCAGTACATTTAGTCCCAGGACAAAAGTTGTGCCGAAACTGTTTCGACCGTGTTCGGAAGGGACAATCTTCACCAGATGAAAAGTTCAGCCATGTTTCACTTCATAATGAGGATGAAAAAGTTCCATCTCTTTATTGGGATCATCGTTGAACACTCTGAGGAGAATCATGATGTAAACGTGAAGTTCATGAAACGGCAAAAACTAACTCTGTCCTGGCCAGCAGATTCTGCCAGAAACCAATGCTGGGTGCCATTCGCTCATGTTATCAGTGTCATTGATGCTCCCCTTGCTCATGGTCATGGTGGCCGATACTACAAATTCCCAACAGAAGAACTGGCACAACTACAGACACTCCTTCCAAGCCATGTTTAATTTTGTTTTAGCACAGTCATCAATGTCAACTGTACATGTAGGTACAGTATTATTCATTTTAATTCCCTCTTTCATGGGAAAGCAAATAACTTCATTTTTCTGTTCCAACAATAGTATGCATTGTACATAGGCAACAACGTGTGCGTTCCTATAGGGCCAAATTATGCTGGAGGTGATATTTCAAAAAATCAATTAAATATGAAGGAGGTGAGAACAAAACTTTTAATTTGGCACAAATGGATTTTACATATGTATGTTTCTACTGTTAAAATTTGAAACAAAAATTTAACTGACCACGGGGTCATCCCTGGGTCAGAAAACGGATTTTTAGTATTCTTTTCTACGGACCATATTTGACCCACCATTAAACACTGTATGCCCCTTTAAAATTGATGTGCTTGCTGTATATGATACACCAGTTGTTATATTATACAAATGTAGTGTTGTATAACATTTCTGAAATTATTTGTGAAGAATAGGGGGGGTCCAAATTCCAATTAAGTACTTGTCGAAGAATTAAAGCAGGGTTTTCGAGTGAGAATATCTCAAGATGTGATGCAGGTACAGTATTTCTGATGCCTTTTATGAAGAGAACAGGCAGAGTTTACCCAATAAATCAACTTTGAGATTCATATCTTTTTCAAATAAGTATTTATGAGCAAATGAAATTGGTGTAAAAGTGTAGGCAACATTTGCATTTGTCAAAAAGGGAGGTGAAACGCCCCTTTTGGAGGGTCAGAATCCCAATCCACTTGGAATTTGGCTCTGAAATTTTGTTTGTCTGAGTTTGAAGGATGAAGCTATGTTTTCAATTTTTTTCAGCCAAATCTGAGGGGGTCACCAGGGGACCCTTAGGTGATTTGACACGGAATGACCCATTTGGCTATGCACAGCTACAGCTGTAACAACTACATTTGGAGATAAATTAACCCATTAATTACCCCAATTGGCCAATTAAGTACCCCAAATGGCTTGTACAGAAATACTCCATTGACATCTTCCTAAGCCAAAATGACCACCCAACACACCGATGTATTTCTCTATACCTACAATATTGCCAAGTACCAGCCACAATTATGATGCACACATATTATAAACCACAGATAAAATAACAATCAACCAACATTAACACAAAGTATGTTCCGTTAGTTTTCTTTACTTATATCTCCATTCACTGGGTCAGGGATCACCGGAAGGATCAACCTCATAATCATAGTGTAGATTTTCAAGTGTAATGGCAACAGTAAATGTTGATGAACAAGGGCGTACATACGATACCAGGAACCATGGAAGGGATCAGTCGGTGCAGGACACAGCATGTTATTGAGGTTTACTTGTAGATACTGAAATACAATTAAAAACAACTATAAAGTGAAGACAAGATAGAATGTATTGAATGAGATGGAACAAAACAACTAAAGGAAGAGGGGCAGATTTTATTTTATTTATTTATTTATCCCTCAGGGACCAGCTTTGAATTTGAAGAATACAAGTAGATGAAAATTCACACAATCCATTAGAACTGAAAACCAAATCTACATGTCAACTCAGGTTGGAACTGAACTCAAACCAAGGTCCACAGAGATTCAAAGGCAAGGAAAGTACTTACCATGCCCACAAACTGAAGGGGAATAAAGTGATAAACAAACTGAGCTCCAGTACTGAACATACACCAGGAAAAGTTGGACAATGGTTCAGAGGTATAAGCTCCTGAAAAGAAACACATCACAGAAGTACATGTAAATGGCTAATTATCTTTCCTCTATGTTCACAATTACATCAAATTGTGTTCACATTTACATCACATTGTGTTGTAGAATTGTATCCACATCAGTTGTTGTCCTCTTTCGGCTGCTCCCGTTAGGGTCGCCACAGCGGATCATGATCCGCATATTTGATTTAGCATAGGTTTTACACCGGATGCCCTTCCTGACGCAACCCTCCCATTTATCCGGGCTTGGGACCGGCACTAAGCATGCACTGGCTTGTACATCCCCAGTGGCTGGGTTCAATTCGGCTCTCGCAGCAATTATGGTAAAGTGTCTTGCTCAAGGACACAAGCACCATGGTCGCGGCAAGGCTTCGAACCCACACCCTCTGACGACTCAGCCATCAGAACACAAATCCGATGCACTAAACCACTCGGCCATGGCACCCCACAATTGTATCCACATCAGTAAATATTACAAATTGTGGTCCTATGGCAATCACAATGCTACACACTACTGAATATAAATGACTAAAAGTATGGTTGTGATGCAAGATGTGCAAAAATAATCAATGCTTCTGGCTAATCAATGCTTCTGGCTAATCAATGCTTCTGGCTAATCAATGCTTCTGGCTAATCAATGCTTCTGGCTAATCAATGCTTCTGGCTAATCAATGCTTCTGGCTAATCAATGCTTCTGGCTAATCAATGCTTCTGGCTAATCAATGCTTCTGGCTAATCAATGCTTCTGGCTAATCAATGCTTCTGGCTAATCAATGCTTCTGGCTAATCAATGCTTCAATCAATGCTTCTGGCTAATCAATGCTTCTGGCTAATCAATGCTTCTGGCTAATCAATGCTTCTAATCAATGCTTCTGGCTAATCAATGCTGTCTAATCAATGCTTCTGGCTAATCAATGCTTCTGGCTAATCAATGCTTCTGGCTAATCAATGCTCAGTTCTGGCTAATCAATGCTTCTGGCTAATCAATGCTTCTGGCTAATCAATGCTTCTGGCTAATAACAATATCATCTTTATGTCCAATAAATGAAAGCTTCTATACAATTATCTGTGACAAAAATCAGAATGAGACAATGACCCTAGGTAACAATGACCATGTGACGTGACCATGAGACTATGACCATGTGACAAGACTGAGACAATGACCCCTGTAACAATGACCCAGTGATATGACCCTGTGAATATATAACATGATAATAGTGACACTACAATGACCTTAAACCTCACCTCCAAGACTCATCAAGAATGGTGGGATGATGATATAGATGAGTGTATGTTGAATCCAATACCATTCTGCTTCACATGGTAACTGAAATACAAGAATATTACATCATTACAATGTAGTGAACAGGCTCTATCATACTTCATTCATAAACATGTAATTTGGATTGATTGAGACCTGCTTGCATGATGTGTGGTCACAAGCTGGTAAAATAAGAAATATAAGACCAGTCTGGCCTTATGCCGGTGAACTATTGATCTTACTGAGCTATTGGACCTTACTGAACTACTGGACCTTACAAACCCTAGGCCCCTCCCTAGACACTGACCAAGGCCACACTCTGGACACTGACCAAGGCCCCTCCCTGGACACTGACCAAGGCCCCTCCCTGGACACTGACCAAGGCCCCTCCCTGGACACTGACCAAGGCCCCTCCCTGGACACTGATCAAGACGCTTCCCTGGACAATGATCACCATATTACTCCTTCCTAAAATGAGTACATACGTGTTATATCTAATAAATAGCTGTGACCTATGGCATGCCCTTATTGCTCTATCATCATTTCAGAATAGGGCATCACAGTTTTACTCCCTTATTCTACATGTAGTTGTGTTGATATCATCTGTTGACCTGAGTTTGTTTATCAATTAAATTACTGAAGAACAGGAATCACACAATAACAGTTACCACTCATTTGGCCAAAGTGCAACTTAATGCTGACATTAGATTAGAGGTTATTTGTATGAAATGTAAACATATCAAGTGCGTTTAGTATATTTTTCCACAAAGAAACGTTGAAACTTATATATTCCAAATAACATGTTGCTTTAGATGGTTATTAGCCAATATTTTCTGAGGCAGACTTCTTCCATTTTAATTTTAAAGGTAAACTAACATCACCTTGAAAGCTTCATCTGTCCATAGACAGACAGCTAACTGAAGCTGGTCCTGTCCATTTCACATACATACACCACAACCCTTCATCACGCTAATCAATAATTGTCTTACACAGTACCAGTCAATAGACAATTGTAAACAACAATCCAGTTCACTGATTCAAAACCACAAACCAAAAATCCAATTATCCAACTCAAGACAATGACTCAAAAGATTTGTGCTTTGAGGTTTTTGGAAATTGTAGGTCATTTTGTTTAATTATTCTAGGGTACTTACATATCTGGTGTTGACAACTGGGAAGATAATAGCTAAAAATGGTCCACTCAATGCAGACAACAGAAAACGGAACACTATCAATGTTGTTTTGCTTGGAGGAACTGCTAGAAGAAAGATCTAAAAAATGAACAAAAGACAATTTAAGTGATTAAGTATGAAACATATTATCAGCAATGTACCAATAATACACCATTTTCCCCCAAAAGGATGCTGCATATTTTAAGTGTAATGCTTTAAAAATTAAATGTTTTACATTCTATTGTTATTATACAAACATGTACATAACAGCAAAAGAAACGTCACCCCCTAAATTTTGATAAGTCTGAGAACATGTTTAGCTTATGTGTCCTCAGACGTCATGCATGACGAATTTTGAGGTCAACCAAATTTGCCACATTGTGTTCGTGTTACACTCCATACTCATAATATTCTTCATTAAACAAATTATATTAATTATAAAATGAAAATAATAAATATTTTTAGGGGTGACGTTTCTTTTGCTGTTATGTATATGTATGTACATGTACATTAGTTACATATACAGTAGTAGTAAACATGACTGTATACCAATAGGCCTACATATTTTAATTTCAATAATTACATGATGTAATTCATATTAGGAATATGTTACTTAACATATTGAATAAATGTCTACTTCAACTTTCAAGGCCATTTTGACAAAGAATTAATTATTTTCACTAGCTATGTACACCCTGTTATTACAGAGTTTGCATTAAGTACAAGTCCTTTGTACATTATAACCAAGGCCAACTGATATAATACATACTGCACTTGAGAGATAATTACTATTGAATTTACATACGTGTACGTAACATTCTTACTAATTATGTGAGGGTGCACTAGGTACAATGTTATGTACAATGAATGTCTTAAAGTACGCATGTGACATTGTGACAAGTCTTAAACAAATGGTTTCAATTTACAGTTATCATTGTTGGCTAATCTATACCCATATGATCCAATGACCTATTTGATTCTAAATATCACACCAGTATCAAACTTTTGTTCAGTTGGTGTGAAATTGTGTAAACAAATGATGATTTTAATTTCAAATTGTATTCTTGTAGTTTGTTAACATTCATGAAGACAAAGAACTTGTAACAAGCCGAAGCATATTTACATGTGTATTTGCTAATGTTTTGCTAAGCCAATATCATGTTGAGGGTAATTGAACATGTTTTGCCATTATGCTAGATCCACTTTGAATAAAAATGTTACCAATTATATCATGAAGCCAAAATCTGCATACAAAATCACAGAGACGCTAATATGGTTTAATGAGTGTATCAGCATTATTGTGGTTCTTCTTTGAAAACATGCTTGAAATTGAAAAACAACAATTTGCCACTTATCACTAACTCCCTTCAATAACTGGCTAGACACCCTGCTCAATTAATGTAATAACATCCATCAGTTGTCAAAGTATGAAGCCCGTTCAACAAGATCCATCAACAAGAACACAGAACTATTTTGATCTAGCTGCTCACTTCATATAAGATCTAGAATTCTGCTGCTTTTAGCATGGTTTGGTTTATCTTAATGTACAAATACATATTATGGTCAACAACTACATACATGTATACATCCTGCATTATATAATGTAACAAGACATGCTATGTACATGTATGTATTTGAATGTATTGAGTTACACCGTTTCCACTCGGCCTTCATATTCTTCAACCATCTCATTAAATAAATGAGAAATCTAGTAACTGGTCAGAGAATCACCATGTTTGTTAGCAGAGATGCACGGGTTGGTACATGGTCTATGCAAGGTTGAAATGCAAGGTTTGGTACATGGTCTATGCAAGGTTGAGATGCATGGGTTGGTACATGGTCTATGCAAGGTTGAGATGCACGGATGGTCTATGCAAGGTTGAGATGCACGAGTTGGTACATGGTCTATGCAAGGTTGAGATGCACGGGTTGGTACATGGTCTATGCAAGGTTGAAATGCAAGGGTTGGTACATGGTCTATGCAAGGTTGAGATGCACGGGTTGGTACATGGTCTATGCAAGGTTGAGATGCAAGGTTGAGATGCATGGGTTGGTACATGGTCTATGCAAGGTTGAGACGCATGGGTTGGTAAATATGGTCTATGCAAGGTTGAGATGCATGGGTTGGTACATATGGTCTATGCAAGATTATTATCAAGCTGGAAAGTGTATTAAACTATTATGGCAACCTGGCCAGTCTGCATAGTTGACCTATAACCTTTTCATACTATATGTGTGTCTAGCAAATCATTATCATGAAGGGATAATGGAGAGACGATGGGACACAAAATTCAAACCTATCTCTAATGATCACATGCAAATATGGAAATAAATAATCATTACTGATTTTATTCAATCCAATACAAGTACATCACATGTATTCAATTTTATATGTACGTACATGTATACAGCGTATGAATTACCTTGGATCTTATGTACATCACTATTATATTGTGATATTTCTATTTTTTTTTTTTTAATTTTTAAAATTATTATTATTACCGAATAGTACAGCTTTACAGTATCCAACCTACCTCTACAACGGTAATGATGTGGCAAGGATTCATTGTGTAGATCATGGTCTTTGTGGCAAATTTCATTCCAAGTTCCACTCCAAACACTAAACACAGTATAATCAGCAAGATACGCTTTCCATTTTCACCTCTTCCTGACTGTCTCTGACATTCAACGGCTTGTAAAACATTCGCTGGTAATTTGAGATATGGCCAGGTTATCCACATTTCAAATGCACAAACTGACAGAACAAGAATAGTCTCCAAGATTCGCTGTGTAAGTCCTAAATACTTGGCACATTCTGGTCCACCGTTACCAGGGTAACGAGGGTCTACACCATGGTACAACCATTCCATCTCCCAGGTTGATGGTTGAAAATAGCTGCCAAAGGTAGCCATGGCAGTACTCTGCATTAAACAAAATGTCATTTGGTTCAAATATAGAACATTTTAATACAAATACATGTACCACTACAATTTTGTTATAATTAAAATATCCAAGTTGAAAGTACAGTATAATACATTTGTGTTCATTCAAATGTATGGAAATCAACACAGATGAGATTGTTAAATTTTGTTCTTTTCATTCCTCATCCATTTTGCCTTTGAGGAAGAACCTGCTAGATTCAAAACGTAAGGCCAGCATGCATTTCTTTCAGCTGTATGTAATTTATGCTGATCATTGTTCCCTTCTATCAATAGAATTCAGTTAGTTGTAGTGTGCATTTAAATGAAGGTCATTGCTAGCAATATACATATGAACTGACTGATGTGAGTAGAGATTAACAATAGCGTGATCCTCTATTCATGATTGTCAGTGCACTCATGCAATAGGCCTATACAGGAACATCAGTGACTACATTAAGCCTACAGCGTGCAGGCACATAACACTAGTCAACTAGTCATTACATTTAATTACACGTACATTTGTAGATTTAACACTAAATAAATGTGTTATTCCTCTATCTGTCCATCAAGCCTATTTAAGTGTATGCCAATAATAATGAAGACACTTTTGAATATAACTGAAAAATTAAACGCTTGGCAGCTCCTGATATTCTGGGGGTCAAAGGAAAGTTCCCCAGTGTTCATGCATGTAAATTTACCACCACCCATTATTATGACTCCCCCTTTTTAAACACTTGTTTGGTGTGTGTCCTACCCTCTTTAGTTCTGCCACCCTGGATCGTTCAAGTGACAGAAATATGTGTCAACAAATCCACACTGATAATTAAAATTATCATCATTAACATCATCAGATGGTTATAAGACAACTCGACCCACAAAAACTTGACACATGAGACAACTCGACCCTCATGACAACTCGACCCTTGTGACAACTCGACCTTTGAGACAAGTCGACTCTTGTGACAACTCAACCCTTTGTGACAACTTGACCCCCTTTTTTTGCTCACGCTGCTGGAACTAGGATGCAGACAAATTAACAACTTGCTGAGTTGATTTGGGTTAAATGATGATAGAATGTGCACACAACTTATGAATTTGAATGTATCTTTTCGCTGACTGAGTCGACCAGGTATTTACTTGAATGAAAAAACAACCAAATAGTGTTATTTTGACGGCATTTTCCACACATTTCAAAATAAGAAGCATGGTTTTACAGTAAATAATGTGCCAGTCATTTATAATAGGCGCTACTGTTAACATTAAACCAAACTTATGATATAATTATATTCATTTTTCAAAGAATTTGTTTTCCTTTCTGTAATGAAATCAAGGATGTTCCGATTCTTGAAATTATCGGTAAAATTATCTGTAATAATTTTTTTAATAATTTTAAATCTATAATTTGATAT